>CAJNOP010000784.1:0-67798 GCA_905250075.1 Rotaria sp. Silwood1
TGATAGTGTCTTCTTTTTTTTTGCCAATTCATCATTTGATGGTAATTTATTTATTACGTAGCAAAAAACACTATATATATTCTCATAAGCCAGTAAAAATATCTAATCAATTTAGAAAGATGAAAATCTTATTGTATTTAATATCATTTATTCTTTGGTATTATAAAGGATATTGTGAACAACCATATTTTCCTCGTCAAGTTGTTTTTTCCATTGGTAATGATACAACAATAATTGCAATTGATGAAATAAATCAACGTGCTTATCAATCAATTAAATATAGTTTTGATCCAACACCACAAATAAGTTATGCTTTGCAACATTTTCCATATGCAATTCCTGGTTCTCCTCAATCAAAATATTATGTACAGTTAGTATTAGGTGATACATCAATCGCATCTTGTGAATATACAACATATTGGAAATATGGTGGATATTATTTGAATGTATTTCCATCACATTGGCTTAATGGAAGTTCATTTGAAATAAAAAATTATCTTAATTTTACTTATAAAATGATACATTCAAATAATTCTTCTTTAGATGAAGATTATTGGTATACAAGTGAAAAATGTGAAATTGAGGATGGAAGTGAACCTCCATGTCAAGAAATTTTTTTAAAAAAAAATACAGAAATTCCTCTACGATTAACTCAAGTTGTTTATCGAGGATTTAGATTTATACAAACAACAATAAATTATAATATAATATCAATTGGAAAACCAGATGATAAATATTTTAATTCAATTCCAAAAAAATGGCCTACCACTTGTGAAGATGTTGATCTTGGTCTTTCATATTATCCACAATCTGCAACAATTAAATTAAATAAAAGTGCAGAATTTCATGTTTCTCTTTCTACTCCACCACATCGAATTGTTGGAAATGGTACTGTTCTTGTTCAATGGAATACAACTCAATGTATTGATTGTTTTACATTATCACCAAAAGAATTTACTTTTAATATTAATAATTTTCAAAAAAATCAAATATTGACAATAACTCGTATTAAAAATTCACCTGGATCAGTTATTATTCCCATTTTATATGGTGAAGGTTATGAATTTATTCCACCAGAAAGATTTCAAATTTATATTGATTAAATTTTCTTCCTTTTTTTTTCTTCTATTACATCAAAATATAATAAAATCAAAACATGGTAAAAGAGATCATTGTCTAACAAGAATTGATTCAAATTTAAGATGAGAAGAAAAAAAACTAAATAAACTCATTAGTATATTTTAATCACAAAGCTGAGTAAACTACGGACAGGAAACAGTTGAAATCAGATTTTTTTTGAATTTCAAAATCATCAAAAAATATCTGACCTAAACTATTTCACTCTTATTTCATGTTTTGAATAATTAAGATTAAAAAAATTTCTGTTTTTTTTTCCTGATTGATTTGTTCTGACGGATACTGAGGAAATACATTTAAAAATGAGTTTAGAATCATTAGCCAATGAATTATTACTTTAACTGTTCAAATATCTTTGCATCGATCATCTTATTCATGCATTTCATGGCAGAGTTGTAATCGGTCGAGAATTTTGGAACCGGTCCGACCGGTCCCAAAAGTTTTTCAGACCGGTAAAAACCGACTGGTTTGTCAGATCACTTTTTAATCGGTTGAAAGAAGTCACTTCCAAACCACTCAGTTTTCTTTATTTTCGCTTCTATTTTAGGAATCTTTAAGAGAAAATATCATGTCATAGCCGTTTGTTTTAAAGTTTCTTAGTGATGAATATGGAATGTTTCTCTGCCCGCGAAAAAGAGTCAGTTTACCCGACAACTGGTTGCTAAACTACAAATCTTGAAGTTTTTCACTCAAATTTTACTAAACAACGAAATGTTTCTCTTAGAACGAGGATTCAAACTCAAATCTAGTCCCTAACAAAACATCATCCACATAAGTTGAGAATTTCATCTCAAGTAACACAATTTTCATTGCGCTTTTCACAAAGCGAAATACAATTTGATTAAAAAATATAAAAGTATAGACGAACAGAAGAACTTAAAATTGATAAATTCTGAACAATATTGTTTGATTATCTTGATAAATGCATTCAAACTTGCTTTCGGTATGTTTTATCAAAGAAAAATCGCATATCTAAAAAAGTCTTTTAAACCGGTAAAAACCGGTGTAGACCGGCCGGTTTGCCGGATCGGTTTCAACTCTGTTTCATGGTTTTAACTGCCGGTTTAATTCTCTTGTTTCTTATTATTTTTCCATGTATGATATCGATTCTTGATCATTGCATGTCAATGATTTTGTTAGAATCTGTCAAGAATATCTTCTATCTTGGATTGATAATTTATCTTCACTGTACTTATCAAGTCAAAGTTCTTCTCAACTACGTCAATTTAGTGATCATTCAGAAAAGTAGTTTCGGGGAAAAGTCATATTAAGATTACTTCACTTAATCAATCTTACTTACTTGACCTTCAACCATTGTTTTTCGACAGTTGATAAGTCAGAGGATCTTTCAATGAACCATTCATTTATAAACTATATATGGAATCTATCGAATCTCACCCATTATTCTTTTAACGCTACTAGTTAGCATCAATTGGGTTATGAAGACTTCATAGAGCCCATTGTGATATCACCAAGTATTATACATTTATGTATATGACATCTAGATTCATACTTTTTTAACTGTGATCGACTATGTACAAATACACCAAATCTTTAACACCTCTCCATATCTTTTTCCTACGATTGTTCTATTGATTTGTTAACGTCATATGTTCTATCAATAACTTCTTTCGAGCTGTCGCCAAGTGATGATGAATACGATTTACCTAACATATTACAATGGATGTCTAATTTATGTTGATTGAAAGTGAATATGAATGGGAAAACATAATTTCTAATCATTTACATAAACTAAAAAGATTCTATGTTAAAATATCAAGTTACTTTGAAGCAGATGTCATGATCAACGAACAAGTGAATGAATTACTCAATATATTTCAAATTCCATTTTGACTTGATCAGCATGGTTGGTTTGTCCGATCTTAGTGGAATCCGACTATGTCAAGTTTTAATCTCTATACTTTCCTATATGCTTTTAGCAATATCTGTGTAAAGCATCCGTTACTTCTCAAATCCACTTGTCTGTCAAATAACAATCAATAGACATATGATGCTGTACGTTGTTGAAAATAAGATGATCACACTGGTAAATGCTCACAACAATTTGATATTTAACTCTACAAATTAGAAAAACTGAATGTACTATTTTCTGTCGATGAGCACTTCTGGTCAATGGTTCCAACATTCAATCAATTAATTTCATGCAAAATAAAATATATGTTGATTCAGTCTCAATAAATAGATTTTCATTTACATGTGAAGTTCAAGATATATGTATATTTGAGAAATATGAATTGGATCATAATCATTCTAGAGGAGGCGGAACGATTCTCATTGAGAGGAGGATCGAAATCCCTCAGATGATCATGGAAGGGTGACATGAAGGGAATGAGGAATGTTCTAGTTTTTGAAACTCTAACTCTTAATAAAGAGAAACTGGATGTCCCGACATGTTTTCAGCATAGTTATTTACCATATATCTCTGCACGAACAAATAATATAATATTGAAATCTTTTTTAAAAGATGCACCACTAACAATGAGGATCTTCCAAGATTTAATTTTTTACTATTTACTAAATTCATTGAAATCAGGGATTTATCTATTTCGTAGCATGAGAAAAGGTTTTAGCATACTAAAAGACCTACACAGTTCGGAAGAGTGAGTTCTCACTTTCAGATGACTATCTTTCGAACTCTTGTTCGCTCTCCTTTAGTCATACAACAGCCTTTGTCTTAATTCCTTTTTTACAGTGATGCAGTCAATCTCGGAAATATAAAAAAAATCAAGGACCTCAAACCTCGGAGGGAATGAAGAATGGAAAGCATACTTCTGTCTTCAGAAACGTCGATAGTAGATAGTTTTTTGGGGTGTGGGTGGGTGAAAAGAAGACAACACCCACACCCACTAATATCATCTGTCAATAGAATATTTTCTTTTACCTGATCAACTGTATCAAAAAACATGTTGCCAAATGCTCCATTGTCTACTAGTCAAATAATATTACCAGTGTTAAAACCAAGTGTATTCGTTTGAAAAGAAAATTCCTGTAATAGATGTTCATCTCTTGACATGATTAGACATTTTAAATAATGATATCGATCTTTGGTCCAACATTTTTGACGACATGGTAAATATGGAAGATAATGATTGTAACGATCCATTTCTTCTTGCTCATCCGCATCAAATATGAAAACAGATATGGTTAAATAAACTACCGTTTGAACCCGTACTATTTCTTGCATTTCAAAAATCTCATCAGCTAAATTATTCGCTAAAATACTTTGAACGTGTGTAAATTCATGTTTACGTATGAGATAAAATATTGCAGAATCAACATCTTCGAATGGATAAAAATCAACATGTGAATATGTATGAAGTAATGTGTAAGTTGTATTTGTATTATTCTCTTGTTGAAGATTTGGATCAATCCAAATAACTAATTGATGAAGAATAACATCTGAATTAATGTCACAATTATGTTTCAATCTTGTCATTGCTTCGTCTAAATATCAATTTGAATGATGTGATCCAATATTTCAATACTGCTTTATTGTCGAATTATGGTTTGAACACTGTGTCCATTAAACTGAAATGTTATGCATAAGCTGATCTCATTAATATCTTATAATCTATAGATTCCTATCACTGAATAAAATATTGACTCAAAAGTGTTCAATCGTTCCGAGATTATTCATCGTTAGATAAATGAAGAGACAAATAGTTTCGCTTAAACTTTTACAATAGACTGAATTAACAACAGCATATTAAAGAATGAAATGTTTCAATTTAGAAAGCACAATGAACATTGATTAAAGTTTTAAATTATAAATTTTTGTTTTCTTTCTCTGTAACAAATCACAAATGATTCAAGATAAAATTTCTGATATACTCTTTTGAAAGTTTTTGTTAACCCATCCTTACCGCTAACATTATTCAAATAGTTTTCTAATTTATCTTATACCTTCAATGACACTTTATTTTGAAAATGTCTTACTTACTCCATGGATGATTTTTTTCGTCAACTTTCTCTCGTAATATTGGCTTCATAATTAGGTGCATAAATGCTGCACTACGAACAACATCAATCAATTCCAATGGATCATGTCCTGATGACGTTTTAATAGGTAAATTCAATTCAGAATTCAATAAATTTTTGAAAAAATAAGCCTGACATTGATGAATAAGATACTCTAGTAACGAGCCAATGTTTCTGCTAGATTGAAAAACACATCTAAAACCATTGAATTGCTCTAGAATTTTCATCTGCTTTGATAAAATGAAGAGCTAAACGTCTTTCAATATCAGCCATAATTTTGTTGGATTCATCATTCAGAGTTCCTTGATAAACGAGAGTTAATCTTGCTTCTAATTTTTCAGCTACTGATGTAAGATCAGGTAATTTACTAAGACAATGCAAACTGGCAAGTATCATCGAATGATTCATTGGTTGATTTCATTCACTAATTGACAAAGATAGTCTTTTGTTTCATATTCATGAATTATTTGCTAGATCGAGATCGATATTACAAAAACTTGATATGTTTTGAGCTGGATTAAGCAATGTTATAGATAGATTTTGTGATGAATCACATAGAAATGATAAAGTTTTACGGTAGAGATCAGTCACTTCTTTCAATTCTATTCTGTTGTATCAAGACTAGTACAATATCGAGTTGGATACGATCAATAAAAGAATCTTCAATAGATCGATGATTTCTCTTGTACAAATCATATGCATTCAAAAGAAATTTTTCAGCATCGACGAGTTTATTATAACGTAGAACTATTCGACCTAATGTTGCTAATTTATGTATTTCAATTTCTTTATTATCTGGTTCGTGATAATCATAATAGAGAAAATAATTCATTGCAGATCGAATACAATTCATATCGACAAGTCATAAACCAATAAGAATATTTCGATTGATATATTCACCAACTTGAAATTTGAGATAAATATAACTATTAATAAACACTCCAACAATATTATAGTTTGAGAAGAAGAAAATAATTAGTATAATTCGAAAGATTTAATATTGGAATATTAAATGGTATAAATTTCAAATACAACTTTTCCATAAAAATTATTATTTGATTATTTCTTTTGTTGAAAAACCTATAATAATTTTATCTCGATTTGTATATCCAATAAGAAAATCGATCGATGTCAAAAGAACATTTTGATGATTGTATAAAAATTCAATTTGTTTTTTTTACTCATAATTGTACCAACAAAAATATGATATCGTTCATTTGATGTATATGAAAATGATATTTTGCAAATTAAATCAATTATAATCGAGCAAGCTAAACAAATAGTATCCATATTACACTATTTGAAGGCATTTTGTAGAATTCGTTGAATAAAAGTTGACTTTTTTGAATCATACCAAATTTCTGGCCTTTCTCTATTGTAAATCATTTCAAAATAATCTATTTCATTGAATGCCAAAGAAAATGACTCGATGAAATATTTAAATCAGATGCAGATTGTATCTGCTTAGATTCATAGAAAAGAAATTCAGCATTGCATATAGTTTGAAATTTCATATCCATGACCAATGAAGTTATACAAGATTATATGTCCGATGAAACAAACGACATCATTGGAATTTCTTTCGTTGAATTATATACGTAAACAGATAATAATAAGTGTGGACTACGAAATAGTTGATCGATAATAGAATAAAGAGCAACAAAATCAATAAGAATGATAATATATTCAGATTGTCGACGTAAAATAAAATTGAGAGCTGAATTAAGATTGTTTGAAGTATCAAGATATCGTACACTATATCTGATTAAATTAAGTTGCTGTTGAATTACGAATAGATTATTATCGTTCATTGTCTTACCATCATACATCCATACAATAGTTGCATCTTCTCCATTATATTATGTAATATGTTGTAGATCTCGTTTTTTAGCTCGTTCTTAAATTTTGCTTTTAGTGAACGATAATTTTATTTCTTCCAATGATCCAATGATCAATCGTATATGACAATTTTTTTGATGGGAATATCAGAAGTAAGAACTTAAATTCAATTGAAGTAGATATTATTGATAAATAAATTAAACAATTACAATCAAGTGACAAATTATTTTTGAGATGATGTGAAAATATTAAATTTTCTGATGTTCCCTATGCTAAGATATATCTATAAGAGCAAAGTTGCTTTTAACATTATAGAATTTTCAACATCAATATCTAAGGATAGGAAATACTACATTGCAAGAGATACTTGAGAATGACTACAAACTTGTGTGAAAAAAAAAACAATCAACTTGCCATAGCTCTAGAAGAAAGAATAGTGGAAACATGAATTCTTTTAGCTATTCTCTATTTCCAATAGGATCTATTTAATAAAGTACAAGTCATCTTGAAAGCGACTTATCTATTAGCGAATACTCCTTGCTAATTCAATATAAGATTTAAATAAACAAAAACAATGATAAACAGAGCTACTATTATCATTGTAGTTGTTATATTCTAGCAAATGATGAAGATTCAACTATTTCTGATCGTAAGATTGATATTTTAGTGTTCGAAGTCAAAAATTTAAACTGGAAAAGAAAAATGTTGATTTTTTAAATTTTTTGTAAAATTAAGAGAATCTCTTTATGTTTGTAAAATAAGTAGTTATTCTTCAATTAAAACAAAATTTGACCTTTCCTTTTTTTTTAAATAACTAAACGAAAGCTATCATATACATCTATTTACTTTATGAAAATCGACAATCATTCAGGATAACTTTTCAAATTCGAACTATTTTTTTTTTCAAACATCAATTTAAAAGTTTTTGTTTGAATATTGATTTTAAGAATCGAAATCTTCATTAGTTTTTGTTTAAGTTATACGATAAATTAATCAAAAATTATAAGACTAATCGAACTTGTTTATACCTACTACTGATCAAGATCAAGCATTTTAAATTATTTTCGCCTTGAAAAAATATATTCACGATCCTAATACTTGTTTTCCTCAGTTAGTACCTGAGCAGCATATATGAATAAAAAGAAAATTTAGTGGAAACTAAAGATATTTTCAAAGTAATAGAAATCCATGTTCGGCTTTTGTAGTATAACAAATGATTTTAGTTATTAGTCAGTAGACTTTTATTGTCTAATCTTTGTGATCACCTTTTTGTATGTACTGTGTAAAAAGTCTAACGCAGTGTAGTAATCGATCAATAAATACAAGACCGATTGAATTTTGTCGATAAAAATCGCTGTCTTATCTGCTCTATAAGAATTATATTGCTATGAGCCTTATTCGGAGTTCACCTGTATGCTTGTTGATAATCAAACTGGGTGATTAAGTAATAAGTGATAATGATTTCAAAAGCATGTATTCTTTTTTTTTGCTCAACTTTCCTAATTTGTCGAAAATATCTATAAGTTAAGCTAAACTCAAATAACGCAGTTGCGAAGACATCGGTATATTATTAATTAATTCATGAAGAAATAGAATACGAATTTGAAATGCATTCGATTGTGAAAAGATCATATATTTTGAGAAAATGAACAAATGTTTGATTATTGTATCAATTAGATGATAATTTTGTGAATCTTTTGATAGAAGAACTATATGAGTAAATTTATCAAGTAAGATCGCATATGAATTCAGTTCATCGTCATTAATAATCGAATACAAAATATTGTGGTAAAATAATCGATAATTGACATTTTCTTTAGTGCTCAACAAGCGATCGGCAATTTGCTTATTTTTTTCAATCAATTGAATAAATGGTCGAAGTTGTGATTGACTTATAATCGTATGTACACAATGTCTATATGATATTTTCAAATTAGCTATATAATGTAGACAATGTTTTTAGTATTATTCGAAGTTCTGAACTAGTACTTGTACTCATTAAGTCTTTATTGAAATCAATTGAATTAATACATTGAACAATAGCATTCATGAATTGTTCATGTAGAGGATCATTTGCTATGTTGTCAATGTTATTGTCGTATAATGGATTAAAAAGCCTCAATTATTGAGTCAACTATTGATGTGAATGACGAATCTAGTATCTGATCATTTTACAATATCAATTGAGACATTCGTTAATTTCATCAATCAATGATTTTTTAAGAAAGAATTTTTTGAAGATATGCATATTTGTCTGTGTAATATTAATTGACAATCGACATAAAAAAGTGTTTAATTTTAATAAAGGTTTATTCGAAGAATGGTAATATTGTCGACATTCTTGAAAAAATAAACGACAATGGACGAAAAGTTTAGCAAAACAGATTATGGGAAAGAATATTTGAATCACATAAAAGCGATCCATGATAAGAATTAAGAGTATTTACAATTTGCATTTTTATTGATATTCAGATGTACAATCAATGTATTTAAAATACTTAGTAGATGATTAATTGATTCATTAGTAACAGGATTTTGTCGTATCATGTCTTTGTTCGTTGGATATTTCAGTTGAGAACAACGCCTCGAGAAAAATGAAAACATTTTTTGAGGATAATTTATTATACTGAATTGTTGTTCTTCATTAACAACTATAACATTGATAAATAAAAATGTTACTTATTGTAAAATAGATATTCTAAAAATATGAATATTTTGATTGGGTCAGTACTATCTGTTTTTTGTTTTAGATGTTGTTAATAATCATTTAAATAATTTGCCAAATATTTTGTAACGGATATGCAATTCTTTTTTAAAATAAATGATGCCAAAAGTAACTTCATTGTCACATCGTACAAGACTCTGTAAATGATTCACTATTACAAATACCTTCTGGGAACGACTAACTTAGAAAAAAAACTGATTATTATTGTTTTACTTTGCCACGTTGTACATCGAAGTGGGAATGATTTCTATTTCTCTTATACCTTTCGTTTATTTAGAAGAAAAAAGAAAAGAACAGATATGCAAAAATATTTCTCTAGAATATATAATCGACTTCATTAAATTATTTTTTCAGTGAGCTATCAATAACCAGCAGAAGATTTATAACATATTTAGCAAAAGCTCTACTAGAAGAACTAATTAAAGATTGATCAATCATATATTTGTTGAAAAAGATATTCTATTCCTTATTCTATAAGTTAAATAGTCTTGAACTATTTTCTGATAGATTTAATTAGATGTCCATGTTCTGTATGAATGCGATAACGCATGAGATTTGATTCAATTTCTAATAAAAGAGAATAAATGTAATAGTTTCTAATGATAAGTTTTTTATTCATATGGGAATTTTCGATCATTATCGACCGAATACCACGAAATATTTAAACAGATGTTACAAGTCAAAAAGCAAGCAAAACAAAAACAAAAAGAAAATTATATAGTCTTTATAATATCATAAGTAATACCATTATAATCATATACATCATGAGTGATATTACTATATAAATCTATAAGAATGTTTTACAATAATTCAATGTAGTACCATTATGTATTGTATAAGATCGAAAACTTCCATATAAATTATAAATTTATTATTAATAACGTCGACATTTCGTTTCATTTATTAGATATTGAATTAAATCCCATGTACTATCGCATTCATGTATAATTATCATAAATTTAAGTAGAACTTACAACATGAGTTATATAGGTATTTGGAATAAATTTCATTGAGGTATGGATGTGAATGAAGAGAAGATAAACCAGAGTTGGAACCGGACAGATTTTTTGTATCCGGTCCGGTCCGGCCAGTAGAAAAACCTGTCCGGTCCGGTCCGGCCGGAATCCGGCCAGTTCATTTTCGAAGCCAAACTGGCAAAAATCCGGCAAAAAATTGGAACTCAAAAGAAGCTTGTTTACGAAAAATAGTAAATGAAGTAAAATTTTCGATATTTACATGCGGATTTTTGAAGTGGACCGCCTGAATATATGTAAAAAAAACAGCTTCCTTATATCAGATTCCAAGACATCGACTTTTCAAGCTGAAGATAAATAGAGATGAGCCGATTATATCGAATATCGACTACTCATCGTTATTTAAAAACAAAAAATCAAGCTCAGTAATGACTATCATGAATGACACATATTTTTCTCTTGTTCTACTAAGAACCATTCAAAAAGATCAAGACAGGAGAACTGCTTGAGTTTGTAGTGGATATGATGGTCGTGAGAGAGAAGTAGCAAATGGAATAGACACAGAGTTGGAACTGAACAGTTTTTTCTGTCCGGTCTGGTTCGTTAAAGAATCTGTCCGGTCTGATCCGGTCGGCAACCGGCCGGATGAACTTTATAGCCAAACTGGCAAACATTCGGCGAAAATAACCGACTATGAAAGTATCTGTTCACATAAAATGGTGGCGAAGGGGAATTGAATATTTACGTGTAGAACTCCAAACTAGGAGTGATTACTTTACATTTACGAAAGTTTGATAAATCCAAAAATAAATTTTGTAAATTTAAATTTAAATTTATTTTAAATCTAAATTGGATTTACATAAATTTAAATTTTTTTAAATTATTTAAGTTTATTTAAATTTTTTAAATTTATTTAAATCCAGTTTAAACCAATATTAATTCAATTTAAACCAAATAGAATTCAATTTAAATTCATTTAATTGGATTTCAATCCATTCACCTTAATTCATATAGAATTTAAATCTAATTAAATGAATTTAAATTGAATTTTATTCCGTTTAAATTGGATTTATATTGATTGAAGCTGAATTTAAAATTTATGTAAATCCAATTTAAATTTAAAATAAATTTAAATTTACAAAATTAGAAGTTGAAATAAATTTACATTTTTAAAATTTACATTTCAAATAAATTTAAATTTAAAATAAATTAATAAGAAATTGCCACCCCTAATCCGAACTGGAAACTAAAACTTGGGAATGAAACTCTTTCCATCATATTTCATAGCAAGGTGCGTCAACCTTTCGAGTTCGATATCGATATAAATTAGCTATTCAGATCAAATCTGTTTTTTCATCTTAATTTCAAAAAAGGAAAAAAAGCAAGTTTATAAGAAATCTAACACAAAATTGTAAATATTTATTTTTCTTGATTCAGGCAGCTGCCTAAGTAAAACAAGAAAATAAATTATTTGATCTAGGTTAAATTGAGCGATACACGAGAAAGAAATCGATAGAGCTACAAAGAGAACAATCAATGATTTATAGTCAAGTTGAAGACAAGATATCTATTAAGTCTTTCGCAAACGCATTCTTCTGCCTTGAAAATTTCACAAAAAAACACCGTTTTCAGTAGAGAATATTCTTGGGTGCAAATAACAATTTTGTAATGATGAACTGGCAAAAATCCGGTTCTGTCCGGCCCGGTTTAACTTTTTGTCCGGTCTTGTCCGGTGCGGTCCGGTCCGGCCGGACCGGAGCCGGATTGCCGGACCGGTTCCAACTCTGAGATAAACACGCACACTCACGAATATCAATATACGAAAAGAGAAGAGAGCAAAGGAAGATATGCATCGAAGACAACTTATTCTAATTGTATTTTCATTTATAATGATAAGCAGTTCTCATCGAATTATTATTATTATAATATTGCATAAAAATTGATTAAATAACACAAAAATATTCGATTATTTGTTTTTAATATCACTCATTATAAGAAAATTTCTTCACCGTTTCTAAACAGGCATAAAGTAATATCGTCACGACTCCGACATTCATCTTAGTATTATAATATTTGTGTAATTAGCCAAACTGATAAATATGCTATTGAATTTTGCATCTTCAGAAATCATGTGACAAATATGAAATTCCATGAGACAGGATGGAACAAAAGATTTTTAGAAGTATTCTGTTTCATGGTACAGAACATTTTAGATGTTGCTCCGTTCTACATGGGATTAAACATTTTGAAATTTACCCCGTCCCACAAGACTATTTTTTCTGTTTCTTATTATTCCACGGCGAGAACTAGAACCAATACAAGTAGAGTAAGTAAAGTATTCTACTGGTACTTAAATACGAAAATGTAATTACTTTGTATTTTCACTTGATTTATAAATACAATATGACATTCGTAATGTTTGTTAGCGTGTAAGTTGTTGGAGTATTAGCATAGTCGTAGGTGTGCAGGTGGATCTGCAAAGATGATCCGAAGCTACACTCATAACGATAATCATGGTCACACTCACATCCTTCTTCAAAGCAGATTGTTCCTGGCCCTTCAAATACACTAATACTCGTGAAAATAAGAAAATTAAGCCATTTTACAAGTCATCTATCATTAAAGTTGACCAGTTTCTTTGTTCTCATTGGAACATATCAGAATGAGTGTTTATATAGTTAGGGTTAAACATCTGAATGACTACACGGTCATAATAACGATAGAAATAAATTTCGAGGGTAATAATTCATATCGTTTTTAACATCGAAGAAAAACATAATTTTTATTTAGTAGTTAAAAGTGCTACCATTTCTATCGTATGGATGAACTTGGTCTTTAAAAATACAAACTTACTAGTTTTCTCTTTTGAAAATAAAAGACTTTTGATTAAACTTACTCCCTATTGGAGCTAAATGAACTTGTTAAATGATCAGGACTTTTAAGATATTTTGCATATATGTATGTATGCTTAACTCGTCACTATATGAATAAGTTTTATCTCAAAGAGATCGTTATGCATGGATAGGTGTGCGTGTGTTTGTGTAGAGTATGGGTGTAAGTTATTTCTCTTCAATCACCATCATCCACATCTCATCCTGATGAATATAAATGAAACGTTAAAGAAAATGCATTTTATCATCGACAATAATTGAAAAATTTAGTAAAATTATCGAATATAAATTACATAATAATATTTTTGATATTGCATAAAACTAAATATAACTAAATATATATTGTAGAAATCTCTTCAAACTTTATTTACAAATATCAATATATCTTTAGACATTCAAATGTTAATTAGAAGAATAATGATGCAACTTCTAAATGTATTGCAATCGTTTGTAAATCATCCAAGTCACATAATAAGATGAGAACATAACAATAGCTTCTTTATTTGTGAAATGACATGTGCGACAAAGATTCAGCGTTCATTAGTTTATGTTAAAAAAAGCTTTACTATAGATTAGTTTTCTTCTTCACTTACGCAATGTCATCGTCATTCTCCCATTACAAAAAAGAACGACTTTACCTTCTATCTATTTTCGTCAACAAACATCATCGTTAGTCTGCAAAAGTTATCGTTCTCGGAAGAAACACTCAAACAACCATATTTTTTCTTTCTCTGCATGCGTTTGATAAGAAAAACGTGCATACGCATACTCACCATATCATTTGAGTTTTTGTTAAAAGTAAAGAAACAGCATACAATCGCTTACTTTCAGACAACCAAAGCAATTGAAAATCAAACAAGAACTATTACAGTATTTTTTTTGATGAAAAGTAAGTATTGATATGTGCCATGAAAAAAGTACAATATATTCGTATTCAACTTCTACTATATTTGATTCTCTCCTTATCTTGATTTTTATGAATCAGGTAATTTAACAAAGCTAATGTGTCCCGAAGGCAGGAGATGTATAGTAATGAATGGTTTCAATACCATTTCAAATTTTTTTTTACGATATAAACTCTTTAGCAGCAAAATGAAGTCTATCAATCGCGAAAAATTTACAAGTAACTTAAATATAAGAACTAGAAAGAAGAATTCAAGAATAGAAATAAAAGCCTCACTGTATACCTTAGGAGTCCATCGTAGTGACGATAAAACTGGAAGTATTAGAGGTTCAAACAGGTTCGCAAATAGTAGGTCCGAACTGTCCATCACAGTTTATGAACTTCTTTAGTCTGCCTATATTTGTCATCTGTTTTCATTGGCCTAGCTTACTTCCTTGCGTGGCTTTCCTATCATGGTCTTGCATAGTCTTTATATACTAGTATTATAGTGATATTTGACCGGAATACAGCAGAAAATGGCAGAGAACTTGGAAGTAGGAATCCAATGCACGGATTCATGGATCGAATTTTTTCGGTTCCCATAGAAATCACCTATAATTGGAGAGTATCAATCAGCAGATACGATCATCATATTGCTGCTTCCTAATTCGTACATTTTTTTGTGTGTTTTTGGACTGAAAACGAGTGCCAATATTATTGACATGAGACTGCTTTTATAAAAAGTCACGGAAGTCATGTATATCGCAATAAAACGAATAAAGAAAACATGAATATTTAGAAAAAAATAAGACAAGGTAGGCGGTCTGCCTGCCTATTTTGAATGGCCTATCTAGCATATTCCAGACTCCGAACACCATGTTCAAATGACCAACGTTAGTTTTTTTAGTGCATCATTTTTATTTCATTGTTGTGTCCCTCATCCATTGGGTAATGAGCCCTATAAGCTATACAAACGTAATTTGTTGTATGTTTTAGCTTTTGATGATTGATATGATTGTAGAGTTTTTATATAAAACAATTTTACTTCTTATCATTCATAGAGTGATGGCAACATCAAATCGTTGTTCGATATGTCGAAAACGTGCAGGAACCTGCTTTTGCCTTGGATGCAAAGCAATTTTTTGCGACGATGATTTTCATAATCATCGTGGACTCTTACTCAATGAATTAGATGGGCTTACGGTAGATCGAAATGAACTTCAAGCAAAAATCAACGAGGCCGCTTCAAATAAAAAGTCTGACAATCAGTTTCTTGCACAAATTGATGAATGGCAACGCAAAACCATCGAAAAGATAAAAGCAGCTGCTGAATTGATTCGACAGCAGGTCTTCAAAATAATGAATTCCAAACTGGAAGAAATTACGGTACAGTTCCAAACACTGTCACAAGAATTGCAAGAACTGCAAGAAACAAAAGGTGCTGTTGAACAGGATTTAACAAGATTGAAAGAAGAAATTCGTCGACTCAATGAAGATTTACAACAAGCAGCTCAATCACCAACAATCTACCTAAATACGAAACAGAGTGATCAAATCGTATGGGAAGGCATGATATATATCGAGGAAAACTCTGTAAATCTTGTTAATCAAATGTGCCAAACAAAATCAATAGGTGACCACCAATAGAAATTACACCAAAAAAGTTTAAATATTGTTTATTTTACTAACTAACAAATCATAAACTTGTTTTCATTCGATCACAATAGTGAAATTAGGAGCAGAAAGAAAAGTGATCATTTTAGCGTGGAAAGTAGATAGAGCAATACTGCGTTAGTCTACAAGATGTAACATGAACATAGCAGATTTAGATTCCTTTAACACTTCGTAAAAACATCTTAAGTATGTAAATGCTTTCGATAACGACACAGATCTAAATTATATGTTTAATCTGTTCTACAATATTCGAGACAGGCATTACTGATAAAAGTTTTCTACGCTTTCGTCTACGAGAACACAATATCATGATAAAATCAATATAAGAATCTTTGGGCTATGCAAAATATGAGTAAAAACCGTCTCTAGTCAGGTATTACGTGATTTATTATATATTGCAAAAAGATGATCCAAGCAATATTATGTGTTAGATTCAGCATCTAAATTACTATATTTCTCTGTTCTAGAGCCGAAAACTGAATCAATATATATTGGTAAGTTTATTGCATCTTTGTGCTCTATGTAATCAATGGCAGAACCAGACGGTGGTGAGAGAGGTTCAGCTCCTCTAGGAACTTTCGAGCTCTCTGGCGAAATCTTTCAAACATGGTTTCGTGCACCAAGAGGATTCAACTTCTACCTTTGGACTTTTGAGCTCATCTAATGAGATTTTTGAAGTATGCATTTTAGTAACCAGAGGACTCAGTCTCCCTAGTCCCAAATTCTGGCTCCGCTACTGTATGTAACTGTCATAGAAATCAGCCATTCTAATCTTTACTAACATCCTGTGATGGACAGGCTTCGAGCAGAAAAATATATTTATATGACGACCGACACCTGTTTTGAATGTTGTTTGAAATTTTTAATGGTGCTCGAAAAAAATCATCACATGAAAGTTCAATAAACCTCATTGAGATGTAGTGCACCAGTTTTCAAATGGTTAGACTAACTCGATGATGATCCAGTTAGATACTCGAAAAAAGTTACCAACTATAATTTCGATGAACTCTTCTAAGCATTTCGCTATTCAGAGTCAATAGCCAAACCAGTTTCTGCTTGAACGGTCAGGTTCTAATAGATTCTTACATAGTGCGTATTTTCATTTAGTGTACTTTGAGAGCCTCGAGCAGAACTATTTTTGACTTTATCAACTTTCAAACGATCAACCATATACATGCACCAATTACTCATAGAAATTATATATCCTACTTATTAACTCAAAAGTGAGCAGCCTGATGAAAAGCAGAATATAGCAATCTATACAGAACTTGGAAGAAAGCTGAGATCTACACTTGCTAACTAGTAAATTTTCTTCCCGATAGGATATGTTTAACTGACCTTGAGTGCGAGAGTTCAGAGTAATAAGAACTTTTAAGTAGTGCACTTATAGGGATATTATCAAAAATCAGAAATCATTCTCAAGCGAAAGACTTAACTTAATGGAAATCAATTCGTACCGAAGTGGCTCAGATTCTGTTATTTCTTGAAAATTTTTGGACAGTAGTCAGTCTAAACGAAAACTTAAAAACTATTCTTCCTTTGTGTCCGTTGATCAGAATGACATCAACTGTCTGCATCAATGTTGGTACTTCCGTATATAACACTTTCATGAAATTTCTTTAATTTGTTTTACCTATTTTTTATCGAATAAGTTTCCCGTATCATTAGTTTCTGCTATCAAGATAAAATAAGGTGTTTGTTCATTTAGAAGAGCAACAGCCAACGGCGTCCATTGTAAGGATAGAACTTCCATGTAATGGTCATGCTTGTCCGAAATGTCAGGCTGTTCATTTTTTATGCAATATCTTATTAACTCATTACATCAAATCATAAGCTTGATTTCACTGGAATTAGTGAGCAGGCTTCTGGCAAATGTACTTAGGAACTGCCATCAACCATGCACTTAACAACCACTCTTATAGTCTGAAAATATTGTCTATAGTGAATGAAATAGTTTTACATCATGGTGATTTTCATCATTCACTGCTAACTGACTTTTCATTACTCAAACATCTCGTAACATTTTATTTGACAGACCAAATACATCCAAATATAACCGTTGGTAAATGTATATAAAATGTTTATGCTCTCTTTATTAGCGTTGTGATTTCTAATATTCACTCGGAATCAAAAGAATAGATGAACAGAACTGTAATGAGAAATATTCATTTGTGATGTGATCTTGGATCATCTGATGAATCTTTCTTTCTTCTCTTCGAAATCAAATCAATAGATGAACAGACCTATCTTGAGAAATATTCATTTGTGATGTGATCTTGGATCATCTGATGAATCTTTCTTTCTTCTCTTCGAAATCAAATCAATAGATGAACATCACTATGGTGAGAAATATTCATATGTAATACGATCTTGGATCATCTGATGAATCTTTCTTTCTTCTCTTTGAAATCAAATCAATAGATGAACATCACTATGGTGAGAAATATTCATTTGTGATGTGATCTTAGATCATCTGATGAATCTTTCTTTTTTCTCTTCGAAATCAAATCAATAGCTGAATGTAATCATTGGGAAATAGTCATTCATTTGTGATGTGATCTTGGATCATCTGATGAGTCTTTCTTTCTTCTCTTCGAAATCAAATCAATACGGGAACGTACTTATTGGAAGGTAATCATTTATTTGACTTGGGATGTTTGCGCAGTGATTCACTGGAAAGTTTTTCTTTGCGGACCTCAAAGAACATAGACTGGGCACGCGTACGGTATGTTCTTAAATGGTTAGTTTTTAATCAATCTCTCACGTTAAAATCTTAATAATGAAGTCAAACGTAATAGTTGAATCAACGACTCGTTAAGAGTATTTATTTGTTATATAATATTGTATCCGTTTTTGAGATCAAAGTTTTGGCATTTATGAATAAAAATCAAAAGAATGTAATGATGATAAAAATAGTTCATTTTCGTTCTGGTTTTTCGTCAATTTCATAACTCTAAATGCTTTTTTTGAAAGGAAACAATATACTTGATAATAACAATGGTAGAAGATGTTCGTAACGTATGACATCTTTGACAATCTACTCATAGCAATGTTTTTTCAAGAGAAATGATCTAAATAGAAGAGCAAAACCATGCAACTTGTCGTTTCGTATCATTCGAAAATTATCTTACCAGTTGTTTCAGACTGAATCATACTTTGAATGTGCTGCTAAGCTAGTACTAATGAAGACGAGTGAAAGCTTCTAAAAAGCTTTTCTTCTAGTTACTTGTTTTCTCAATCTTGCTTCAAAATACTCAGTTTTATTCAACAATATTTTCTTTTACATTTATTGAAATATAGTCTTATTAGCTCAATGAACGTTTTCATAATCAATGGGGAAAATGTGAGAATGTTAGTTTTTGATCAATACTGAAGCCTGTTTTGAAACTTCTATGAATATATGGTCTGAAACATCTGTATATTTGTCGTTGTATCTAATGTACGTGGCAGTTCCTTAATTTGAACAGGAGAAAAGTATGAAACAATCATTATTAGTCTATTGAATTCTACCGTTTCAAAACACATCTGTTTTGAGGAAGAATATATTTATTCTGACACCGAAAGTGAATTTGATATCGCTAGAAACGAAAAAAAACAAAAGAAAACCCTCTCTTTTTTTTGTTGACACAAAAGACGATGAAAAGTATAAAGAACATTTTGTGAAAGATATCATAGAACAATAAAAATAAAATAAACCTTCGATAACGAATCTTATTTTTGTGTCAAATGCAAAATTAATTAAATTTCTATTTTCAGAATGAGACATAAAGTTTTATGGGAATGAATGATCCTTCAATGATGTACTACATGATATCATTAATATAGGTATATAAAAACTTCAATGCCATAGTAAATTGTCAAAATCCAATATTGATAAAATTGTAACATATTCGACTATTCTATATGAATAAAGTATTACCGTATGGTCTGATGTTCTATTTTTAAAAAAACGATGATTCAAAACATTTTGAACATTATTTTTATTTAAATATAGTATAGTGAGTGGTAAGCACTCATTTATTACAAATAGAAACTGTTCAAATCATGAAATGAATATGGTTTTCAACAAAAACAAACTGAGAATTCAAATAATGTGGTCTTATCCAAGGATACAAACCTTTCCAATATGAATCATATTGAAAAAAATACTTCGTTTTGTGTTATTGAAAATTAATAAGTTCAGTAATAAATCTGAAAAAGTCTATTCACAATTTATTTGTTTTAACTACCAATAACATTTCATAAAAACAGGTGGCACATAAAAGTGACTTGTTTCTGTTGTAATTTTCCAATTTATATATATATATGAAAGACGATTTCAAGACAAATACATAAGAGTTCATTAGTTCATGTTTTGCAATTGAAAATATTCTTTACGAGATAACTTAGAAATCATAGTTGATGGTATGATATGAACTATTTGTTAACAAAAACTTGAATGTTTGAGCTTTAGGAGTCATGTCTTGTTTTCATCAGTGATCAGTTAACTTAGCGAAAAATCATAGATAGAGATACATTATACAAAATACTTGATTTCACAAAAGTTACCAGGATGACAAAACATATCCAATTGAAAATTTCATTGAAAGAAATAAAAAAAAGACAACTTCAAAGTAATATTTTTCAACATAATAGCTGACATAGAATAATAACAAAACGATATTTGATGTAAGAGATAAGTACTGAGTCTATCAATTTTATATACCCCAACGCACATTAATGTTCATAGTTCGAATGTTAAAATCATTTGATCAAATTGAAATGCAAGTAATTAAGTAGACAGACTTAAGAACTCAGTCCGGTGGAAAAAACTGTTTTTCTCGAGCATCAAATCTTGATGAAATTGCCAGTGAAGGTGTATCCCGAGCTCAAAACCTTAAAGTAAAAATTTCAGCTTAATAATTTGAGTCTATGAGTAGTTACCTTAAGATTATGAGTCAAGATATAGGTGTCTGTGTACGTGCTAAAGGTCTTCGTCATTTCAAATGCTAGAAAGTTCGAATTAGTTTTAAAATATGGTCAAGGCGTGACACTACAGCTCAACAGGGCTCGATTTTGCATTTTTTTTCTCAGTTTATGTTTATCGAAAGCTCCTAGGATAAATTAAGAAAAAATCCGGGGACGTAGATCCAAAACGGTTAGTTTTTAGTAAACATTAAAGAAAAAAAAAACGAACACTCGGGACCTGTTAAGTTGTAAAGTTAACTATTCTCTTCATTTCGACACCAGGCCTACCTTTCCAGCATTTAGATTGCCGGAGAAATCTGGAACGCACGAAAATATCGAAATAGAAAATCATACTTTGAGAAAAACGCAAAATTTTTAGAAAAACTGTTATTTTTTTCTGTATAAGGATCAGAAAACTAAAGAGCATACAGGAATACAGACTTTGCTGTGTGGAACATGCTATAAATCATAAAATCGGCAAATTGGACCAAAGTTGACGCTTTCTAAGAAACTTTAGTAAAAGAATTACTTTTGACATTATACACAAATCACTGCTCCCAAAACACCAACCTATATTTCTAGCGGAAAATACTTGAAATTTTCTTTTTACATCGATTTCTCTGGTTATGACTAGTTACTACTAAAACTGTAACGATGGTCACCAAACTTATCAACAATATCCATTGCGTATCGATTCAACGTATATCTCTTCTTCGTATTCTCTACTTTCTATCTATATTTTCTAAACCGTTACTGTATATTGTCTGCGCATTCAATATTCTTTTGCCGAAAGTAGTTCATCTTATAGATCTTAAGCTTTCGAGATTTTGCCATTGAATGTATGGAATTAGGCCTGTACAATTATTTCTTACAATGAAATTCCAAGAAATAATCAACATGCAGCCGCTTTCAAAAAAAGTATGACAATAATATTCCGTACAACTCAATCAGAAACGGCATTTCTTAGTTCTTTCAGATTTTATTGATACTATTGTACACAATCATTCAAAAGAGATTGATTCATTTGATGGGTCGCAAATTTTACTTCTTACCATGTAAAAAAAACTTTCCTAATTATGCAAATCTTAAAAATCAAATCAATCTGTAGAAATTTTCTCACTTTCTATTGACTTCTAATGTATAAATCATGCTTTCTCAGTGCATGTTGCTGTACCAGATGTGTTTCGTCGCTCAATTTTTACCATTTATTGTTTATAAAAAAAAACCTTATGTTGCCTAAATCGTTTCTCTGCTCTTCACCACATTAATACAAAGATTCTTTCAGCTGAGTATATCATGACAAAGTCATATAACAAAATTGCACCCGAATATCATCTAAGCGTTTAGCAACATCGTATCCAAAACAAGATCTTGATCATTTCCGCTTTATTCCCAGTTTACCAAATACCGACCGTTCTTTGCCAGAGAAGTCGAACAATGATAGCAACTTGAGACTAGGACTCAGATGAACAAATCAGCTGAGCGACTTTCTCCAGCTACCGTAGTTTCTAATCGAGGCTGGAAAAATGCAGTCATCGGATTTCTACTTTCAAGTTCCCATAAATTTCCTAGGTTTTTCGACAGGAAGCGGTGTATTTTTCTGCGAGTTCTCGCCGCAATGATTGTTACAGGTGGGTTGTCTAGTTTCAGCTTCGACTTCACACTTATCTTTATTAACTGTCGTTGCAGTCCCGATCCTAAACATAATTATTCTTCAACTCTGCTCTCCCATAAATAATAACATCATTTCCGAAAAAAACTTCAAAAGATCTCTTTATCATATAACTCTCTCTCAAATAAGGATTCATGTTTTTCTTCCTTCCAAATGGAATAAGTACGTGAACAGTACTCTCGTGAAAAATATGCATTGGTGTTGTGATTTTGGATCATCTGATGAATCTTTCTTTCTTCTCTTCGAAATCAAATCAACAGATGAACAGAACTATGATGAGAAATATTCATTTGTGGTGTGATCTTGGATCATTTGATGAATCTTTCTTTCTTCTCTTCGAAATCAAATCAATAGATGAACAGAACTATGGTGAGAAATACTCATTTGTCATGTGATGTTGGATCATCTGATGAATCTTTCTTTCTTCTCTTCGAAATCAAATCAATAGATGAACAGAACTATTATGAGAAATATTCATTTGTGATGTGATCTTGGATCATCTGATGAATCTTTCTCTCTTCTCTTTGAAATCAAATCAATAGATGAACAGAACTATCGTGAGAAATATACATTTGTGATGTGATCTTGTATCATCTGATGAATCTTTCTCTCTTCTCTTTGAAATCAAATCAATAGTTGAACAGAACTATTTTGAGAAATATTCATTTGTGATGTGATCTTGGATCATCTGATGAATCTTTCTCTCTTCTCTTTGAAATCAAATCAATAGTTGAACAGAACTATTTTGAGAAATATTCATTTGTGATGTGATCTTGGATCATCTGATGAATCTTTCTTTCTTCTCTTCGAAATCAAATCAATCGATGAACAGAACTATCTTGAGAAATATTCATTCGTGATCTGATCTTGGATCATCTGATGAATTCTTTCTTTCTTCTCTTCGAAATCAAATCAATAGCGGAACGTAGTCATAAAAGAATAGTCATTCATTTGTGATGTGATCTTGGATCATCTGATGAATCTTTCTCTCTTCTCTTCGAAATTAAATCAATAGATGAACAGAACTATGATGAGAACTATTCATTTGTGATGTGATCTTGGATCATCTGATAAATCTTTCTTTCTTCTCTTCTAAACCAAATCAATAGATGAACAGAACTATGTTGAGAAATATTCATTTGTGATGTGATCTTGGATCATCTGATGAATCTTTCTTTCTTCCCTTCGAAATCAAATCAATAGCGGAACGTAGTCATAAGAGAATAGTCATTCATTTGTGATGTGATCTTGGGTCATCGGATGGAACTTGCTGTTTTCTGATCGAGATGAGCAGAATAGGTGAGCTAATTCTTTGGTTTAATTTTATTCGGTTGCCGATTTTCATTTGGGTGATGTTTTGACTCTTAACTTTGATTCGAAATGAAGAAATAGCTGAATAGGACCGGGCTGAAAGATATTCATGGATTAGAGACTTAAAAGTTTATGTGTAAATTTTTTTCTTTGTTGTCCAAGCTGTGAAGAATTGCTGAATGATTCTATCATTATATATCTTCTTTTATAATCCATCTTTGTGAAGCTTTGGATTCGTAGGTGTTGCATTGAAATGAGTAGAGTAGATGAATAAAGTCATTTATGTTCATGCAAAAAATAAAATTGAAAATAACTCGAATAATCTTAGCAGAAATTTGTTTTTAACGGAGCATGATAATTATTGATTGTTTGTATTTTGAAGGAGAAATAAAGACACTGAATGAAGGTTGAAATTCATGGATTTTCCAAAGCGTAACAAGATGATTGGTTTTTCTTTTTGTAAGGGTGTGGTTAGATGCGCATCTTTTTCTTCACACGCACCACTCAATAGGCACACTCCCAGCTACATCTACGTCCTTCCTAAGACGCTTTTCAATCCTATATGTTATGGTCTATGGTATGGTAAGGAGAGGAAGTGCAAGTTCCTACTCTATGCACTATAACACCACTTATAGATTGTTATTTTTTACAAAAGTAATATACTCATTATCAGCGAATTTATTTGAACTAAATTTAGATCATAGATTATAAAGATTAGTAAGAAGTAAAAGTGATAAAAGTTTTTTGGCAGTTGTATGTTTACCATCGAATATAGTTTGAACAATCCGTTGTGCTTTTAAACAATAATTTTTTTGGTTCCTCTAATCGTGATTATTGTTTCACTTTGATATTTTTGTTTTTGCAAATCAATGTCAGCAACAAATTTCATACAAATATCACCTAAATTTGAATCAACATCACATACTTCAATATGATTGGAACCTACATTATTGTAATGAATTTGTATTGCTTGTTTCACATGTGTATATGCGATTTTATAATCATTTATCATTACATATGAAACACCAAGAGAATTAAGAAAAATTGCATATTTATGTTTATCATTGAATTTTCTTTCAGTAATAATGAATGGCCTGCTTATAATTACCCATACAAAGAAAGACAAACAATCATTAATCAAATTTTATCCTGCATAATAACTAATCAAGTTGATGTTGATTTTTTATCAATATTGTGTAGAATTTCTGCTACTTCCAAATGTTGGAAACAAAGTTTTTTTTTCCCATTAGCTATTAATGAACGTTGAGAAAGTTGTAATTTTCGATAGATATCAACCAAATTACTGTAATAAATACTCAACTGATACTGTTCTTGGTCACAGCCAAATGTGTTGTAGACTATTTTAATAGTAAGATTTATAATATTTTTGTGCATTATCACAATCAGCTTGTTTTCTTTTTTAAAACTAAACCCATAGAATTAAGGACGTCAGCTACTGCCATATGATTGTTCTGAACAAGTTAATGCTTCTTTATAACTTGCTTCAGCTGTTTTGAAATTTCCTTGTTAACACATTTAAAAAAAAATTTTTCTTAAAGAATTTTTATAATTTTCGATAAATTCGTATCATCAATATTGATAAGACAAATTCCAACAGTTGGATTTTCTTTTCTATAGTAATATTTTGAAAATTTTAATCTTTTTGTTCTTTTTTAAGTAATAGTCCAAGATTATTCATAATATCAGCAACTGTTGGATGATTTTGTTCATAGAGTGATTCAGTTTGTTTGAGAGATTTAAAATAAAGTTCTCTTGCTTCATTATAATGGCCTCATTTACAATGAATATCTCTAGATTTAAAGATAAATTATTCAATAAATAAATCGACAATAACAAAACATTTTACCAGAAAGATTTGAGGTGTGGATGTCGATGTGAGATCTAGTCTTCTCTTCATCCAATTCCCTTGATATTAACTTTCCTTATGCGATAATATTGATTGAACTGCATTTTATATGCATAAAAAACACAAAATCAATAATTAGCAATTCTATGTTTTGTGAACACATCCTGTTTTGGATAAAATTTTTTTTCAACCACCTCTCCAAAAGGCTCGAAGGATTGAGCCATTATTATATGATCTGTATTTGAGAAAACTATTGAATTCTTCTGTTGTTTGTTGACCCCTGAATTCTAAGTTAAATATCGAGTTGCGAACTAAAAAATCTAATTAAAACAGTATAAGATAAACTATTGCTTTTGTGGGTTTTATTGAAAGAATATACAACTATCCAATGAAAAACTAATTTTCTACAAGGATTTAGGATTTTAGTGCACATTAAATGTAAAAAAAAAAAGAGAATAATTTATTCAACATCATTGTTATTTCATATTAATGTTATAATAAATTAAACGCACAGACGAAATCTTGATATTTGAATATCAAATTGACTATTCAGAAAACGAGATTGAATCATAAAACGATATGATTCAACTTTTTCTCGAAGATTTATTCCATAAATATCAAGAAAAACAAATTGTTTTAATTGTTCAAGTAATTGAGAAAGATCTTGTTTAAAAATAGTTACATTTTCATTCAAATGACAAATATTTTAATATTTCTTTTTAATAAAGATACTTAGACTACATAACGATGGATTAGAATGTTTGTAACGATTATAAATTAAATAAATTTAAATTATAAATATGTTTTTAAATAAAAAAAACATATTTTTCTTTTTCTTTGAGTAAATAAATACTTGATAATCGAAAAAAATTCTCTTTATCTTCTTTACAAAATTATTTAAAATAAACAATGTTATTATTAAATATTCTTAAATGAAATAGAAGTGATATATTTTTTTAAAATAGTTATTTGATTCTGATTTTAATTATTTTCTTATGAATTCAAACAATTAAAGAGGAAAATGAAAATTTTTCAAACATTAAACGTTACCGTTGATCTATTAAATCACTATGCTATTCATAAAACTTTTTCAAAGAAAAATAGTCAATCGAAGTTTAAATCAAGTTTTTGAGGTTTTGCCTTAAAAGAAAGTCTTTTTCGATCTCATCAAACAGAACTAAAGATCAAGCAGTACATCCACGTTCTTCATCCTGCTTCTCATTGTTAGCAAGGTCAGACAGCAGCTTGATAATGAGAAAATAAAAGAAATAAATATTTAGAGCAGAAAAAAACGAAGTAAAGTGTTTCTCTGATAATTATAAATTTTTGAAAAAAAAGACTTTCTCCTTATTGGATACATTTCAGATTACATATTTTATATACCACTATAAGATACCTGATAAGGACAAAGAAATTCTACATCTAAGTCTGTTGTAGGTTGCATTAGTAATGTTTTTAACATATATATTTATTCAAATAAGATAGATTTCCTATGAAAATGAATTTATTTTCATAAATTAAAATATGACTTTTTTTTATAAATATTAAACATAACATTGTTATAGAAATATTAGTTTAATCAATGAAATTCTATGAATGATATTCAGAATTGAAATTCAAAAAAAAATTGCTTATTAATGATTGTGATGAATTATACTTTATTTAAAAATAAACTTACTTGCTGTTCAAGGAAAATGTCTAGTCTCCAAAAACTTAAAGTTTGTAAATGAGGCATATAATTACTAAGAGAAAGTACAAAATATTTCCCTATATAATTGATTCATTTGAACTATGATTAGAACTTGGAATATCAAATTGGGTGTGGGTGTCCGTATGCGTGGCTGTTCTTCCATTCTTCACCCACACCCACACCCATACCCAAACCCAAACCCACATCCACATCCCAAAATGAAAGATAATGAGCGAATAGCAACAGTGCAAAATAGAAATAGGACGCCCGTAGAAAAAAAAATTTCTGTTCGAAATGGAGAAATTAGAAAGTTTTTTACTCTGATTTGCGATTATCCTACAAAACAACTATAGTCTTCGAGAAGTTTCTCCTTTTGCATTTTTTTGTATTAGTTTAATGAGGCTAGAGAGCGTATGTGAGTTCTACATTTCAGCCTCAAGGGGGCTGCAATAACAGGCTTTTTTAAACTCTCGGGGAAAACGCTGTAGAAGTTGATCATGATGAGATTTTGAAAATCGGAAAAGACAGACTTGTAGAAAAATGTTTGCTCTGCATGCAACCTGATGAAAGTTTTTTTGTCCGAGGAAAAATGACAGAATTATTCTTGTTTTTCGACTGAAAATTGAAAAGTGTGCACATTTACCTGCACTAGCTCTAGATGTTTCAAGTGTGTTACTGATACTAAGTAAAACAATCCGAGTACGACAAATATGAACTCTCAATTTTTCGAAATTCTTCATATCATTATATTACAGAAATTGCGTGAATCATGAATGGTTCCAAGTATGCGATGTAGTCATGTAGGAAGTCATAGTTTTGATAACGATGTATTCATCTGTTCAATTGTGATTTTCTATTTCCAGCAGTTTCTTAGAGTAATTGTCAAACTTTTTATATATGACAATGAACATGAACAACATTTCAGATGAGTATCACTGAATTGTCAAAAACAACAAGTAATCAATCAAATAAATACTTAGATTGGATTTATACATATGGTTTTTTTGGACATAAATGAAGTCAGCTAAAACACTGTTATTTGCGATATTCATCACATGACGTGATAAAAAAAAAATAATTTTAATTTCATTTTCAGCTTTGTAAATAAGAAAAAAAATTATTGTAATGCTTAATGCCGCGGAAGATGATGCATTTCATGCATTTTAATGTGCATTTTTCCATTATCTACTTGATAGGGTACTTGAAGTTTCACTTTTTTCTGTTCGTCGTCTTGCTGGTCGTGCTGGTAGGAGCCGCCACGTCCAATGAGGATCTATTGATATCGATTGGATGTATTCTGTTTCTTACCTAGATAAATATTCGAAATCAAATGAGAAATTTACAAATAAAATCCGATTTTATCTGGATGCACATATTCTACGCAAGGCGAAGAAAATGATTGATTGATAAGGGAATAGTATACGGGAAAATGTCCTTTTGTTTTCTGTTTTTTATTTGTCAAAAAAAAACAAAGCAAGACAATGATCTACTCACATAACTCGCTTGTGAAGGTTGTGCACGGGATGTCGATTTGACTTGCAGTTGTCCCGATGTAATCAATTCGCCCCAACCTTCTTGTTGAGAAAATGCATAACTTGATCGTATAGATCGCTTTCTATGACGTAATTGCAGTTCAATATGTGCAACGAAAGCTGCTTTTTCTTCGTTACGAAACTTTTGATTGAGTCGAGCCTTGTCGGTCGTAGTTGGCATGAAACGCATTTGAAAGAATCTAAAGAAAATTCCTTGAATCGAACAAAACAAAAACCAAAGCACAAAACAAATGAGTCGTACTCGCGACAGAACGCGGGCAAGAATAATATGGCACAAGTGAGAAGTAATGTAAACCAAAAATTTCCAGTCGATAGCACGGTGTGAGCCACGCCAACATAAACATAATTTGTTTGAAAAATTTGATATATTATTGTCGAGTAGAGAGCAAAATGAAAGAGAAAATGGGCAAGTATTGTACCCCAGAGAGCGAAATGATACAATCCCGTCCAGTACCAAGCTTCAAGGGCATTTTGAAGACTGACAACAATGACAATGGTGGTCGCCATTATAAAACCAAATGATTGTAAATCGGTTTGGGTCATACCGTCGGATCGCGTACTATTCGATACGGAGAGATAGGGCACGAAGAAAGCGATACACGATGTCAGTATTCCATGAATAACGCTTTTCGCAAATATTTTGTTATTGAAAAATTCATTCTTTTGACCAGGAATGTATCTAAACAAGTCAATAGAGAAACATAGTTTGAAACTACAAACAACAGAACGATAGATAGATGATCGACTTACAAATGTGGTTTACTCAACGAATGATCAGCGCTGATATCCTGTCAAAATACAATAAAATTAAGACATCGTTATTCATCAAGAAATGATCGGTTATGTCAAATCAATCGATGAACTTTCCTCCGCATTTTCATTGTCTGTTCGAATTCTACTACAAATCAAATGACAAATGACGTACCTGATCTAAGACACCCACTGCCAGTACAGGTAATGAAGAAAAGAAAAGATTGTAAGTACCGATAAAGAACTGATCGTACACAGTCTATATTGAAAGAAAAATAGTCGAGAAAAAAATGGAATCTCGAAATCAAAATTCTTATACCTGAGCCGAGAAACCCGAAAAGAAACCAAACCAAAAGTGGCATAATGTAAAGGCAAAATTTTTGTAGAAAAAGTAGCGCAGAAATTTTGAAATACGTAAATATGACCAACGTCCATGGACAAGTAAGAGTCGTTCAAGATAACGAAATTGTGCGAAACTGAAATCGCTGGCTAGTACAGCCTGTCGACCTTCTTGGCCGCTAATACCGATACCGATATGAGCTTCTTAAAAGATAACACAAGTAAATCGATCGTACCACAGACTCATGGAAAAGAAACAAAATTGCACTTACTCTGAATCATGGTTACATCATTCGCTCCGTCACCAATCGCCAATGTGATCTTTTTCTCATTCTGCATCACCAATTCGACGACCAGACCTTTTTGTAGTGGCGTCACTCGACAACAAACCACTGTCTTACACATCGTACCCAATTCGAGAAATTTCATTTTTACTTTATCGGTCAATGCATGAACCAATGCTTGGCCAGTAATGAGCAGTCCGAAACCTTCGAATTGTTCTTGATTTTGTGAATATGTATTCATAGTAGTAAAACCATCATCTCGCTGATTATGATTCGTCTGCTCGATATTACTTGATGCTTTGCGATATTGATCGAATTTCATCTCATCAATACCCCAATCTTTCCAATCGAGTCGCTTCGTTGGATCCTCAATTTTAACACTAAATAGTTGTTGAATCTTTTGAATCATTTCCTTTCGAACTTGATCTAATCGTTGCATGACGTCGTTTTCGTTCTCTTCTTCAATGGTATAAATTTCCATCTCATTCGTCAATAAACGACACGATAGTCCAATATTAAAAGCCGTTTCTAAATGTAATTATTCAAAACAAAAAAAAGCAAAAAATCTAGGAATGATTACGAACCAACTTTATCACCAGTCAAGACCCAAATTTTGATACCAGCTTGTATTAGACGTTCGATACACTGTGGCACACCATCTTGAAGCTTATCTTCGATTCCAGTGGCACCGAGAAGTTTCATATTTGTTTCGATTTCTTCGTATGCATCATTGACTTTTTCTTCGCGTCTATCCATACTTGTCCTAAATAGGAATTTTAATGATGAGAAATTTTGTTCCGAATTCAATTTTAACCAAGAAAACTCTCTCAATATGAATTCGACATCCTAAGAATCGTTTCAAACTCTCATTGTCGAATTCCTATCACGATCACTTCAACTATAATTGATTGCTACCGTGAAACTTACTTGGCTTGGTTCAATTTTTCTGCCCATCGTCTATATTCGATTTCGTCCAACTCTTTCCAGGCTAAGCAAAGCGTACGCAGACCATCGTTAGCAAATTTCTATTAGCAATAATCGATTCCTATCTGTATTACAAATACAAAAACTATACAATATATTTGGACCTACAGTGAGATGTTCGTCAGTTTCGACCATGATATCTTTCTCAGACGGATTTAATCGTTCCTTAATTTTCGAATCAGCACCTTTACAATACAACATTATTCTGTCATCCTTCTTGATAATAACCTAAATGAAAATAAATACTTGAATAAACAGCAACAAAAAGTGTGTGTTCGTTTACTACTGACCGACATGCGTTTTCGATCATTGTTGAAATCGAGAATATGCAATAGATCGTAGGTTTCTTCCTTGTCTTGAACACGAACACTAATACTACTTTGAGTACGATTCTTAATGACGACAATAATGACAGTGAATTACCATTAGATATTGAGAAACGCTGATATTTTTCATTTAGTGTTAACATTTGAAAATGAATAAATGCCGGCAATTCAAAAATTGAGCAAGAATTTGTTTTTTCGACGTTTTTGACATTGTTGGATAGAGTTCGTCAAGTTGAATATGAAAACATAGTTTTTAGATTTTTCTAAGCTCCGTTTTCCAAAAACAGAGGTAGTCTGTATTATTGACTCGATCATTTGTTTTGATTCTCGGAACTAGTTTATTCGGAATCTTTATGCAAAATTGTTGATTGAGAACTGGATTTCATTAAAACAAAACGAAAAATCAGCCACGATTTGGAAGATAAGAAATCAGTTTGTTAGTAGATCGAAAATAGTCAACATACGTTCTTCTCAAAGTATCAAGTCTTCACCAGTGAAACATAAACTGATTTTTATTTCATGATCATAACAACTATAGCTATACGAAAAGTATGATGTACCGGTTTTCCATTATTTATTGGTTATGCTGAGAAAATCCATTTTTTTTTAAACTCATATCGGTGCCAGAAGTCAGTGCACTCGGATGTTTTTTGAATAATTTTCGATAGGAACAAGTTAGAGATCTGTGGGTTTCAGCAATCGAAAGAAGAGACATGAAGCCGTCTTTTTCTCCGAAAATGTGTAAGACAAAATCTTTTTAAAACCAATCATCTCCGGAAAACATTTGAAAAAATGCACGAAACTGGTCTGCCATTCTGATGAAGTTTTGAAAAAAAGTGAAAAAATTTAGCTGAAAATAGGCACAATTTCTTATTACTTGAGTAAGCCAGTACATGATTTCGTTGGTTCAGCGTTAGAGTGTGAAATAATAACAATTCGCATTGTGTCTTGAACTATAGATCTGAAGTCCCTCTATCCAAATCATATGTCAAAATCAAAATTTCATCAGAATTGCAGACCAGTTTCATGCATTTTTCAAATGTTTCCCGGAGATGATTGGTTTTAAAAAGATTGTGTCTTACACATTTTCGGAGAAAAAGACGGCTTCATGTCTCTTCTTTCGATTGCTGAAACCCACAGATCTCTAACTTGTTCCTATCGAAAATTATTCAAAAAACATCCGAGTACACTGACTTCTGGCACCGATATGAGTTTAAAAAAAAAATGGATTTTCTCAGCATAACCACTAAATAGTGGAAAACCGGTACATCATATTTGTCGTATAGCTATACTTGTTATGATCATGAAATTAAAATTAGTTTATGTTTCACTGGTGAAGACTTGACACTTTTGGAAGAACGTATGTTGATTATTTTCGATCTACTAACAAACTGATTTCTTATCTTCCAAATAGTCGCTGATTTTTCGTTTTGTTTTAATGAAATCCAGGTCTCAATCAACAATTTTGCATTGAGATTCCGAATAAACTAGTTCCGAGAATCAATACAAATGATCGAATCAATAATACAGACTACCTCTCATATGATTCTTACGTTTGAGCTTGTTTCGGAAAAAGGATATCACAACTTTTTTTTTGGAAAACGGAGCTTAGAAAAATCTAAAAACTATGTTTTCATATTCAACTTGACGAACTCTATCCAACAATGTCAAAAACGTCGAAAAAACAAATTCTTGCTCAACTTTTGAATTGCCAGCACTTTACTTCTAGCATTTCTTTCAAAAAGTCTAAGTTGATCTAACTATAGTAGCATTAAATAACACAAAAGTAATACTAATATAATGCTTTTGCACCTGTGTTTTAGTCTCAAGTACTAGAAATACAATTAAAACCTTGTCAGTGTAGCCCTAATGGGACTAAAATGCTTAACACACATAAGAATACTGAGCCAACAAATAAGAGCAAAGACAGCTATGAAAGAATTTAGAATCACGAAAATCAAAGAAGCAATGTGCTTAAATAAAAGAAGCGCACTTCCTGAAATAATTGGTTTTCTGTATTATCAGACGAATCAATAAATTAGATTAGTAAACCGAGAGACGGTGCTCGCAAACTCGGACTCAAGCTAACACACTATTTTTACAATACTGAATGTACCATAAATATCTTTACGATAAGAAAATTTAATATCTCCACTTGGTTTCAATCAACTTGGCTGATTTTTTTCTAGTTATAGAGAAGACTTTAGAACTTTTTCATACAAAATTGGTTAACAGATGTTTCTTTCAACTGTCATTTTCGAATAAAAGGTACGTCTCGTATTAGAAAAATTTAATGGTTATGCACCACCCCCTCAACGAAAATGATGTTGTCCTCTTTTTAATATTTTGAATAAAAAACAAAACGTGTATTGCCATTTTCTTTCTGACTTACATAAAAGACAAAGCCAAATGCGCATGCACAACTGACGAGTGCGTTTTCATCTGGTGATTGAGCTTGATAGATGATTTTACCGTCTTTTTCTTCAGGCATAACTGTATGACATAGGGCAAGATGGAAAAAGAAATTGTGAACATTGCGATCGCCATGTTTGATGTCATCGATTAGTTTTTGATCATACCAAACAAATTCTTTGTCTTGTTCGGTAAATTCGATTGGTTTGAGTTTCTAACGAAGAACGTAAACAAGACAAAATCGGCAACATTATCGAATTGCCCATCAAAACAAAATAGATCATAAAAAAGAGAAAAATTTTTGCCATAGTCATTTTACAAAATTTCCTGATTTCAGTCAAACATCAGTCAAGTCTAAATAATGCTTGTGTCATACCTCCGGATCTTGAATTTCATTACCAGCTTCGTCTAACACATAGCCATAGATTTGACCACGGATCGAACACTTCTTGAATGTCATTATATTCTATAAATCAACATATATCGAGGTCATGATAAGACATATAAACATCTCTATCTGTTCACGAATCACTTTTTTGTTCGCTTTTGTCTCTTCAATTTCTCAACACAATCAAATCAGAAAAGGCTGACATTTTCAGAAGATGTTTAAGTCAGATCGCCCTACATATGAGGAGTGTTTCATTAGATTGACGCCTTTCTTTACAGTTGTATAAAAGCTTGTGATGGAATGATTAAAAGTGAACTCGAAGTTGAGTGCTGTGTAAAGCACTAAAAGTTTTCGCTTAAATACAAATGTAATGAAAATTGTTTTCTTAGCGGAGTTATAGCATAGATGACGAGATCTCACTTAACGACATTTGCATAATTGTCGGACGGGCCCAAGGTCCGAAAAGATAGTTCCGGAATCCATTCTCAAACGTACCTTGTTTGCGGTGTTCATTATCATTTTTTTCATCAAAAAGAAAAAGAGTAGAACAAATGATTGACTGAGAATAAGATCTTTCTAAGAATCTTACAACGCCAAAAGGTTGATGCTTAATATAACTTCACAAATATTCTTTTGAAATTTCATGGCTGATCGGGACGAAAAAAGTTTAGCTTGCTCATCCCTATCTACAAGTGTTATTTGTTCCTGAAGTAACTGAAAGATCTGTCAAAAGTGGCAGTCAGAGATTAAATGTATCAAAAATATGATGTTTCATAGCATGACTATCGTTATTTCTACTTGATTTTCTGAGACCGACAAAATCTGCTGTTATATGGACAGACCGATTCAACAAATTTTTACCTGTGTAAGTGTTCCTGTTTTATCCGAGAAGACATATTCAATTTGTCCAAGTTCTTCATTGAGCGTAGTAGTACGTGCTTCTGTCGGAACATTGTACGGTTCGTAGTACATTTTCAAATCCCAATCGATCCATTTGGATTGTATAAGACGAATAATTTCGACATTGATATAAAGTGAAATTGGCACAACGGTACTCAAAATAATAACATATGAGAGAAAGACCAATAAACCGTTTTCAACAGCACCAATCTGTGAATCATTCGATATATAACTTGCCCATGGTAAATACATACGAAAATTATAACCAATAAATGACTCCCAAAGACCACAGCAGAGAGTCATGATAGCACACATAATCAGAAGAAACAAAAATATCTCCAAGTAAAACAATCATATTCATCGAACAAGTTTTTTTTCTTCTTCTTTTCTTACTTACCGCAAGAATAAAACGATTTAGCATGTGATCAATTTTAGTCCGTTTGAATTTTGCTTTGTCACTATTTCTCATTAGCTTTGTATCGGGTCCGGCATAACAAACAACTATTCAGATTGAAAATCGAATTTATGAATAGAAATATTAAAGCAAGACTTACTGCCAAAGGCCCATTTGGTATTTCGTAATCGAGTACCACGCAAGAGAAGATTGTCGTTTTTCAATGGGTAGATCTTATTTTTCCATTTCAAATTGCCTTCAAATCTATTGAGATTGATATTCGGTGCTTCGAATTCGATTTCAGCTGGATAAAACCGTATAGAAAATCAAATAATTTTCAAAAATTCTACAATTTCACAACGTTTAATATTAATTCTTACCATCAAAAGTGGACAATTGGTCGATATTATCTTTAATATCAAAAGTTTCTTTGAGTGCGTGTCGAACTTTGAGATTCGTTTCACTGAAAATTGAACGAACAAAGAATTGGTTTCCAAAATTAAGAAGTTTCCAATTGATTAATCACCCATCGAGTTCTGCTGTTTCGATATAGCACAATCCATTGGGTTCGCTAGTCGAAATAAGGACAATATCGGCCTGACAAAGAAAAAAACAAAGTCTGAAGATCAAACATCCATTGAAATAGTGAATCAATGTTAAAAGAAACAATAAATCGATCATCGTCCCGCACATCAAACGTGAAAACTTTGCAGATCGATCGTTCTGAACACCAGAATCGTCATAAACCGATTGGAAAATCGACGATCATAACAGAAACATAACGAAAACAGTCGATTCCGGCGATTGCTATGCTATCGGACTCCGGACGCAAGTTTTATAGAAATTTTCGATGATTTTCTGGCCGATTCAGACCAAACAGTGATGACCTTGGTCATATACGCTGAAGCTTCATCCAGCAAATATCACCCGTCAAGATTCAACAATAGAGAAACCAATGCGTATTCATTCATCAGAATGAATTCATATATGTTCTGCTGTTAGACAATTTCAGATAGTCTTGCTCAGAAGATGAGAATTTTCACGTTTCAATCCAACAGGAAAACAACTACTTGTGAGTTTTATTATTGTGAATGAGTTTCATTGAATGAAAACTCGCCGGAAATGACTGAAAATCATCGAAAATTGCAAAGAAGCAAAGAGGATCAATTGAAACTCAATTGATTTTTGAATGATTTTAATCAGCCATTTTCTTTTTGATTCGAATTCAGTTTCACTCATGACAAATATCAATATTCGTACTTACTGTGACAAATTCATCGTTAGTCAATTGAATAATGTCACCAGCATTAATTTCTCGCCATTTTCTAGTCGTAAGCTGTCCATCGACAAGTGTACTCGTTTGGCGATTATTAATTTGATTATCACTTCGATGTCTTCCCTATAAACAATCTATTTAAAACTATCGGAGGATTAAATAGATTTGTCTTACAATATCATCACTGGCGTCCTTGATGGCTGTCAAGAGCAATACTATGAAAAGTGGCAAGGCTGTTGTAGCGGGTCGTAGAGAACTGACTTGTGGTATTAGCTAAAAAATAGCCAATGGCAAACGAAAAAGTTTGTCAGCAGCGCCCCTTCGGAGCTAAAATGTGGAACTCACAATTTCTGGTTTTCTAAAATGGATGTTCAAGAACAAAGAAATGGAGATAGTACATCATATAGTTATCGTTAACTAAGAAGATTGTGTATTAATACTATTCATAACACACCGTGATTCCTACGAAACCTACCTGGTGTGCTATGAGAACTCATGTGTTGACCCTTGACGTGACTCTTATAGCATACTCGTTAACGAACACCTCTTCATTAATAGATAAACCTACATCTTAACGCTTGCTAATCACTTCCCTCTGCTGTTGCTATGGGAATGTACCGGTGACCTGTGACCCCAGTTGCTATGGAGAGTAGAAGGAGCCCCCAAAACTTCGACTGAAAACTTATACGCCATATTTTCCTTCGTAAAATATGTGAGTTCCACAAAACACAATTGAACTATTCCGAAAGACAATTGTAAATTCTATCTACTTGTAAACAAAGTTGAAATAAAAAGTATGCATTGGCTAATCGAGTGAATTGTTCGAAGAGATTTTTCGGTAAAAAAGTTATCAGATTGTATTTCGATGTCGATATTTCATTGCCCTAAATGATGATTCTCGTCAAATATGATCACAAAATTTCACTTTTGATCATTTGAATCTTACAGCATATCGTTTGAGTGTATTGTTCTCACGATTATTGGCTTGGATCGTTCGACTGCCTTCTATAAGATCATGAGTGAATTGCAATTTTTCAAGACAATAAGGGAAAATTGATGACTAACCTTCAATTACCTTCTTTTTGAACAACGATAATCTATTCATTTTTTTATCAAGCACGATCGTTTTCGATGAAGAGGAAAGCGATTGTTCTTCAATGCTTTTTCGTCGTCGTCACTTGTTTTTACGCAATCAATAGCACAAATGAATGGATAATAGCAATAATACAAAGTTACAACGCATACAAGAAAGAAATGATCTACAACATAAATATTTGTTGACTAATCACTTGAAAATGTGACGTTCTCTTCTCAGCCTTCGTAGTTCTAATTGTTCCAGTACTATCTATTTTCTGCTATCCTTCTCGCTCTGAGAAACTTATAGGGGAGACAAGAAACTCGCCATCATACGGGATTTCTCCTACTAATTGTCTCGTACTGATCGTTAACCAACTCGTCCACTGCGAATTATTTTGAAGATAAGAAGTGCCCTTATACGGTGTTTGGACACATCGCTACTTCTTGCATGGCCTTCTATTGAGAGTCTCTTGTAAAACACATGATCATCCATGGTCGCCCATATTTTTTGTCGTAAAGTAGTCCGAGTGAAATTAAGCACAAATCTAAAATATTAGGCTTTTATATTGTAGTATAAGAAAAATAGTAGGAGTACGTCACTTCGATTTTCATCTTTATAGAAGTCAGTCCATGTAAGCAACGACCGAATGTGTTCAATCGAGATCTTCAGATTTTGCTCAATTTCAGATATGTGGTAGAGGAAAGTGTTTTATGAATTTTCGTGCAAGCCGTTTCCAAAATATTGAACCATCGATTTTTAATGATGATTTCCAAAAGTCCTAAGAATCAAGACTCACAAAATTGGAAATACTCTCAGCTTAGTATCTCAAGAACAATTCGATTGATCGAGCTGAAATTTTTTGTGAATGCATACATCAGTAACCTCTACCTATAAACAAATTTTCAGCTCAAATGATTGAGCCCTTGGTATTCTATGGATTTCCCTTAGACAGGCGAAAAATTGCTATTTTTGGTGATTTTGGAGCTTTATATCTCGTGATTGGAAGTAGATAGAGAGTTAAAATCTTCAGTGCAAGCAGAACTCGCAGAGATTTAGCTGCACTATAAATTTGAGCTCAGTACGATGTTGTATTTTCCCAAGAAGACCTTGCCAAAGTTCAGTTTTTGACTAAAATCGCCATATTCAGTCAAAGTTATCTACCAAAATTATGGGATGGTTTGGGAGTTGATAGTTAGAAACTGGAAGTCCCATATATGATCTGCAACCTTATAGAAAAATCAACGTAGAATCACTACAAACGATCTAGAAAAGCGATAGTCTATTGGAGTCACAAATAGAGATAATTTGATTTTTGCAATTAAAAACCCAAATGGAAAAAAAACCTCATCGTTTTCGAAGAGTCGTTTATTTTGGAATTATCGGACCATTCTAGTTTCCTCTACTTTTTCATGCAAAAGTAACATTATGAAACATTAAAAGTTATATATTCTTAACCAGCTCGAAGAGCTCTATCGAATAGTATTGTAAGAAAATCTTCAAACAAATTTACTCGAATTTTGCATTATTTGTACTTTATTTGTACTGATCTCTTCAAGGTAGTCTTTCGCAAAGCATAATGTAAAGCATAACAGCAGTTGCCAATTTTGGGCGGGTGCCGCGATATCATGTTATTCGAATCACGTCGCAAAAATTCTGGCGAAGCGGGGATTAAGTTTTGCTGGAATCCACAGTAAGCTGAGCACGTATAGTATTCATCTGCTGTTCAAATCAAAATAAATTAATTTGATATCGAGTTAATTATGGCCTTGAATAATCACAAGAACTTTTGGTTTGATGTCATTATTAATAGTATGGAAATTTTCCAGGAACGCCAAAGCACACAATACATACAATAAATAATGATGATATTAAAAAGAAATTTTTCTCAGGACTCGCCATGAACCGCTTACTTGCATTTGAAAACCAAGATGTTGTAAGAAACTAATTCCAGTGCAATAAATATACCTTCTTGAAGAACCTGCAATCGTAGTAAATGATTTATGGACGTCTTTCGAGTGATATGTTTTTGTCAACCATAAGAAGTCAATTTCCGTCGTGATCTCGTTTCAAATATCCGCCATATTTTCCATTATTTTACGTACCTACAGTCAGACTACTATTTCAAGCTTTTGTTTTGAAAATGTAATCGAATCTACATTGTTTGACAAATTGAATAATAGTTACACTTGCATGTTACCTTGGTTGCGTGTAGTTAATCGACGTACCGTGAATTCTAGCAACAACAAACATGCACAGAAAATAGTTCAAGTAAAAAGTGTAAATTGAGTCGCTTCGAATGTGTTGGTGAGATACTTAACTAACCTATCTTATTTCACTATCTGCATAGAATAAAAAATATGTGTTCTATTGTAAAATTTTCTTTTTCTGTCATGGTTAAACTAAAAGGGCGCATATTATTCGATGTTAACGACGGAAGAAACGCGTTGTTGTGCTGATTGATGAATGCAGAAAGGTACACACTCTCTTTCAGAGACTTGTGCCGTTCTCTTTCTTACCAAAAATGAGAAAATTTTTTTTTCCTTTCCTCTTGACAAAAATCGGTTCGCCTTCGACAGAAGCAGAACTGATTCAGTCTCCTATTGCTCAAGTCTTTCTAACAACACAAATCAAATTCAAGAGGCATCGTCTTTTATTTATTGTTTTATGATGTACTTCATTTTAAAGCTTTCCTTGAGCTCGTTTACTATAATGTTTCAAAAATGACAAGGGTGTGGGGGTGGGGGTGGGTAAGTGGAATGTAGGTATAAATGCATTTTCACCCACACCCACACCCACACCCACACTCACATGCACACCCATCACCGCCGCCACCACCCATACCCACACTCTTTAATTTTATAAAAATAGACTAAACGTTTTCGGGATTCATAAATCCAAATATGTAGGAGATTGATCGAATATTTCAAGTTCGATTTTATCGTTGAAGAAAAGCCTAATTCTCACGATTCAGTCATGATTTATAAAATTCAGCCATTTTCTTGTAATATATTGCTTCGGTATAGTTGCCTATAACTGACTTTCACTTATACAGATCAACGATTATGTTCAAAGTGTATTTTATTTATATTTATCCATTGCAGAAATACACAAATGTATTCTAACCGTTACTTTGAATCAGTAAACACTTATAAACTGACTAAACCTTCATAAAATAGTCTCATTTTGTTATGAATTGTAGAGGAATATGTTGAGTTTAATTTATTTTTGATATTCTTCTTGCAGCCATTAAAAAATACTTTATTGCAACATTCATTAATGTTTCTCTTATGAACAAAAAGAGTAATTCTTTGGATTAAAATGGAATGGAGATATCCAACTTTTTTCTTATGATTTAACTTGTATATTAGTCATTTTTTTAAATATTTACACAAATCTTTATTATGCTCTTATCATAAAATTTTTTCATTTCTCTTCCGTTCTGCTTACTGATCATGCAACATCGAGCAGTTTTCTTTTTATTTCTACATACACAAACGAAGTTAAATGGGCAACAATACGAGTGTTGAAGAAGTTACTAATGATATGATGGAAGTTTATGTCTTATTAAAAACAACAGAACATGACACACATTGGACAGTAGATCCAAGCTTAGGTCATCATATCTGTTTATTCAAGACAAAAGATGGCTAATTCTACTACACCGATCTTTAAACGGATAATGGTAATAAACAAGGAAAGATAGAATTACGTTTCGACGAATATCAGTTCTTCAAAAATAAAATAATTGCTTATCATCCTGTCGGACATACACAGAAAACACTGCCTGACATTGATCAATTTCGACAGAGACATAATTCAGACGGTAACATCTATTCATTGTGAACAAACAATTGTCAACATTATGTTCGTAATTGTATTAAAGTTTTAGAAATTAAAAATCAAGTGCTCACGTTGAATGATGATGTTTATACAGCTCGGATGCCATCCGATCTTATTCTGCATTCGAAGCTAAGTGATAACGTAGATCAGCAAGTGGCAAGATGGAAGGTAGCCATGACTGGCGATCTGTAACTAGCAGTGTACAAATTTTGGTTGTATTATCAACAATGAAACATTCCAATGTTTTCATTAAATAGATCAATAACCAAAGTTTCATCATTGTATGTTTATCTTTACAAGAATTTTTAAATAAAAAGATTGATTTCTCTGATGAAGCAATGCTCTGACGAAAAAATTGTAACAAGATATGAAGAAATTGACAAAAAAAATGAATTTCGATATTTGTTGATTCATACTATATCAATTTTCATTTATTCAATAATATTGCCAGTTGCTTTTCTGTTGTTCATATTACAACATGATTATGCATTGTATGCATCGTCTTTCCTTCGCATTCTCTTGACACGGATCTAGTATCATGGTTTTTGTCCTAGTAGTTGACATAATTTTTTCTCTTATCGAGTTGTACTATTTGTTTTTGTCATTATTTGCAATGAGATGTCTCTGCATGTATATAAGGTATGTATTAATTCCCCGTTTCAAAAGAGAATAACATTCTCTCAACAATAATCGCATGCATATTCACGATGCAAATAGATTCTTTGTTGCATAAATGTCTATTACTTAGTGAGCAAATTTTTCTGCATGTACACTGCATGCATGGTTCTGTATGGTGATGTGATTTATTTCAAAATAGCTGTTTAAAAACAAAATTTTGTGTTAATTTGCAAATCTCCGAATCCAATTGATTGAACTGACTACTAAACTCTTATGCAGAGTGCGAATCTAGGCGTAAATATACTTGTGAGTGTATACTGCTTCTACTTATTCGTTACCATCAACTACATCCATATTAAGATACGCCATGTGACAGCGTTACTAATAAAGAACAATATATTTTCTAATTTCTTACGTAAAACCTTCTTCGAAACTAGAAATTTTCTCAGTGTAGGTACTTGAACTGGGAAAAAGTAAATGATTTGATTATCTCACAAGCTTGGTTATTAGTTCTTATCCATGTGACTTGAAGGAGACAACAACGACCGGTTCACCAATCTATATAATGTGCACTATATGAACGATTTTTGTCTGATAATAGTGTATCGTAGTGCATTGTTTCAAAATGGTTGAAAGGATTTGAAGTCCGTTACAACTGACAGAGTTGAGTCCAAATTAGCCGGCCATATAATACTGTTGGTGCACCTAAGCTGCTTGTTCTAATCACAGAGCTCTAATTAATCTCAGTTCTGAGGCAATTGTTTTTTTTATTAAAGACAGAACTATAAAAAAATTTTATTAGTAAAATGTATATGAAATGGATTTTTTTCTCGATGAATTTGATTGAGCATTTGTCAAATTCCTTTTTCGATTATTTCAATGAGTAAATATTCGAACGATTTCTTTTTTCTCGTCAATGTGCAAAATGGCCACATGACAAGTCATTGTAAGCGAACATAACATACTTGTGCGATCGCAATTTTAGTAGAAAAAAACCATACAATCTACTTCGAAGTTCGGTATACTATACTTGATGTCAGTTACAATGGAATCGTCTCTTTATACATTATCGACCGAGCTGTTCATAGAATTGTTGATCATTTCTATGCAGAGACAATTATTCTTCTGATTCGATACTTATGCAAAAGTCTTTATTCCATGAGAAATTGCTACAATCGATATGCATTGGACTTAAGGGTGTGGGTGTAGATGCAAGTCTGATTATCTTCTGAATCTACACCCTATAAAATTATTGCATAAGAACTTTTGATTAGTACTTACAAATTTGAAAAAATAGTTCTGAAAAGAGGTTATCATCAAACCAATGATCATAATATTTCTCACAAATATTTTCTAATTCGCCTAGAGCATGAAACATTTTATTAGATCGAAATCACTTAAGTAATGCAAATATTACTTTAGAACGGACTCTTGGGTACAAGAACTTGTACGGATTTATAGTAATAAAATCTTTATATGTTTCCTATTACTCAACGAAATTTCAATAAAAGTAATATTTGGGAAAACAGTCCAATGAGTTCAGTGAGACCAAATGCAAAACTTTTAAATTCAAGATGATATATCTCTTTCTTGATCCATGAAGATACCTCAGATACAAAAAATTGTGAAGTCAGATGTGAACGTTTCCAACTAACAGAAAAGCTCACAAAGATATTTCCAAAAATGCACAAGTGCCGCTGGATTCTAATTTTGTGAAATGAACAATATTGAAAACACTTGTAACTTTATTACGTCAAGACAAATGATTTATAAATGACTAATTTTTTTTCCTTACATATTGAAGAATAGAAAATATTTCAATTTTATTTATTGATATCGTTAATATTTTTCAGATGCCGTCAAATAAAATTACGTCACAATGAGCTTCATTATAATCAGATTTCCATGGAAGGTTGAATGATTTAGATGTGCAAATGTCATCTGAAAAAATTGCAACTGGAATAGATTGTTGTTATTGCGTTAGTAATTATCTAAAATCGCGAAAAGGTACTGCAAAATCTTGTTTTAAAATGGATGTAATCTATGATTCAGACTATTAAAGAATCTAACCAAGATAATAATGAACATGTTGATATAAAACTTAGTATGCATTCTGGTTCAGAAAATTTTCAAATAGAATATACGAATGATTGGCAGTGCTTCCATAACTTCTTTTGTTTTTTTCTGCTAAGTAATGTTAATTAAAGAAAATGTTTCATTTAGGTTATGTGCATATAAAAAAAAACAATTTATTCATTAGTCCGATCAGATGAGTTTCAATTTGAAAGTGGTGGTGAGTGTGAGCATGATTATAGTAGTTGTTTTCCTTTCATTCGTAATCACTCGCACACAGCTCAGACCTATACTTTTTACACCCCACGCCCTCACCCATTTTTCTAAAATTCTTACTCTATGTTTTACTCCTTCTCTTCAAAATGAAATTTTTAAATTGTAAAAGCTTGAGCTTTGTATTTAGTGAATTTTCTTTAAAGACAAGAAAAAAAATCAATCAAAATAACTAATGCAATTGTGAATTGTATACTATTTGTATTCATACCCTAACTTTCTAACCTATTGAAAGTGAACTCTTTGAGGTTCGTAAATTTACGATCAACAGTGTCACCTAGGTGGAAATATAGCAAAATCAAATACACAATGCCATGGTTACCATATTCTAAATTCTGTTAAAATGTGATGTGTCATATTTAAAGAACAATGTATTTTTCTCGAAAAAATGTCCTTGAGCAAGTTTCGTTGGTTGACTAAACATATTTTAACATTTTTTGAACATAAGAGCATTATAACAGGTTTTCTTGAATGTTAAAAAGGGCGTAGTTCCAAGTTTTAGTCGCTAAATGTATTGAAACCAGTCAACGTTACTACAAACACATTATACCTTCTGTAACATATCATGTAAACAAATAATATTGATTTTCTTCTTCTGATACCGAAAAAAAAACACATTAAGATACCATCATGGTGTTTTTTTTTATTTTTACCTGAGTAGGAAAGTATTGAAATATGAATCATTTCTTATAATTTTTTCCCGTTGCTTGCTGCTTTCATTTCACTAAACATTATTGATATCGTCGGTTGATTTTGCCATCATGACACGTGCAGCTTCTTTCTTCGACTTCTTACCTGTCGAAATTGTACACATAATTTTTAGCTATTTGCTGGCTCATGAAGTTCTTTTATCGTTTTCAAATATTAGTGATCATATTGATAGTGTTTTACTCTCATATACATCATATAAAATCAATTTCAAATCTATTTCTAAGTCTTATTTTGATCTTGTTTGTCGTCGAATTCGACCTTCACAAGTTATTACACTGATTCTTTCCGATGCTGATGATACACCAGGACAATCTTCATTGTTTTTATCATATTTTCGGATTGAACAATTCACTCAACTTCAATCATTAGTATTAATCAACATTGAACTTGACTCATTGGATTTGATCTTTTCAAACTTACATCATCTTCAACGACTAAATACATTTACATATGATTCGAAGACGATAAAAGCACACTACTATGATCAGAATCTTAATTATTCAGATTGTATCAATCGATTGCATTGTTCCTTATCGAGAGGTGTTATTCCAATAATGCCTCAAATGAAACGACTAAGTTTATCCAATTTCAAAATTTTACCCACAATGCAACTTCCATGTCTACGTCATTTGAAAATAGAAAAAGCAAGAATTGATGAGTTTCAAATGATTCTCTCTCAAACACCACATCTATTCTCGCTGAACATATCTCTTCAAGGTCAAGCATCACACAATGAAAACTTCTTACTGTTACCTCACTCGGAATTAAAATATCTTACTTTAAAAATTCTCAGTAAGTACAATTGTAATAACAAAAAAAAAAAGGAGTTGAAGTATTGTGTGATGTGAACATTTGGTCTTTTATTTGTATTGATAATTAATAGACTCACAAGTTTCAATGGATCAACTTGAACAATTATTGCTGAAACTAGTTCATTTAACACATCTTGAATTGTATGCCATTGGTTACAATGATTTGGCTGATGGAAATCGTTGGCTAATTATGGCAAGTAGTCTCACTATGTTGAACTTCAAGATTCGAATTATTGGGACATTGACTAAGCAGAATTTCGAATCATTTTGTACTTCATTTTGGCTTGTCGAGAAACGTTGGTATGTGGCTTACAATCAACGTTTTCTGTTCACAGTACCTCACTTTACTCCTGCAGACCTTAACGTTGATCAAATTCTAGATTCAATTCCTTGGACAACATACAACACAAGAATGTTCTACAAGCAAGTTACTAAAATCAACCTCGCGATGGTGTCGTCTGATAATTCATTGAGTTTTTTCTTTAACCCGATGTTGTCACCTACATATGACCTTAACCTTCTGATAAGAACCATTGCAACAAGGATTGACCTTTGTCAAATACAATCGATGACTCTGTTGTCACTAGAGGATATACAATTGCTAGAACCATACTTATCTAGAATGTCTCATCTTCATCAATTATCCATTAAGCAACATATAGAAGGAGATTCGATTGATAAAATCCGAGATCATCAAATGGGACAAATTCGAACACTTGAAATTTATCTTTCCACTCAATACACGAGTTATATTATCGAAATATTGTTCCGTATTTTCCCGAATATAGAACATTTACGTGTTTCATCCATCAGTTCGAAAATGGATATGTTTCGTTTGATTGATGGATTTAAGTATTTGTCCGATGCATCATTTATGATTAATTCAAACTTCGGTAATATCGACCGAAGCTGGTATTTCCAACCAGAAAAATTGATGGCTGGCTCGCGACGATTGAGTAAAGATGCTTACACATGTCGATTGAATCGTCTGATTGATGAACAATCGTCTATTACTATACAGGTTTGGATTGAAGCTCAAGTAAGTTTGTCTTGTGCATACTAATAATTTTTGACATCATCTATTTTTGTATTATAATTTAGACACGAAAACCATTTAAATTTATTCAATGGTCACCACGACGAGGATATATTTGGTATCGATTGATATACATTTTTTTCCAGCATCCTTATGCCACATTTTCAAATTATCTACAAGTTACAAGCTATATTTCTGTCACCGCTATGTTTGCTGTCGAGCTAATCTTACCACACATTTCCCTCATATCTAATACCATATGGCTTGTTTACATTGCTCTCTGCATAATATCTGGGATTGTAAGTGGTGTTATTCTTTATTGTCTTCAATCTCGAGTGGAAAAATTAAAAATCACCCTTCATCTCTCCTACGTTGTAATAGTACTAAGCATCTTTTTAAATAAAGACGATTTTCGTTGGATTATCAGTTTTGTATTAAATATTTTGAATAAGGTTGTTACTTTTTTTAAAAGCAATACTTTGTTATTTCAAAATAAACAGCATTAAAATATATTGAATTTGTTATCATTGGTATGAAAAATTTCTCACAAACGTACATTAGAATGCTGTGTTTTGAGCACCGTGCATGCATTCATTAGACTTTAAATGTACTAACGCAAACATATTGAAAGCCGTCTCTTGTTCCATAAAAAATGCAAACAAATCGTTTAAGAGCATGTTTCACACAATATTTTTTATTGGTATGGAAATGCTTTTTTTTTCCTACAAACGTATTTTTCTACTAGGATGAATATTATCACAATTTATAGACGTCATTATTGAGACAACAGATTATAGTAACAAATATAACGAAACAAAAAAGGGGACAATAAAATTGAACAACAACTATTACCGATGCTGGACAAAAATCGTGTTTGATGAGAAAGAAAAATTATGTATTTTAGACTACATTATTCGTCGAATAAATATGCTATAGAAAATCTTCGAGTTTGTATAAAAGGTGAAGCTATTCATATTCCTCGGTGGTTCATACAAGAAGTCAGTAACGAAAAAATGAAAGCTGTGCGGAGTGTGAGTGCAACACTGCAATTCAAGTCAAGTACCACACCCATACCCTACAGCTACACCCTTACAGTAGGGAATTCAACAGTTTTCACACAACTTAGAAAGTCCGATTTATAAATTTTTAAGCAGTTATATGCTTATAAGCTAATAAAATCGTAGTTATAATATGAAAGAAGTTGATCGTATTAAAAGTCCGTACTCAAACCTGTAATTTTCAAAACCAATTAGGAGTCCAGAGCCCTTTTATTCTGTAGGAAGGGGAGTTCACTTTAAAAAAGCGGAAGAGGATTTGAATAATATTAGTTCTACAACGACTTTCAAAACTAAGTACAACTAATTCAATTCGATTCCAAGCATGATCTAAGCTAATTGACATATTTTCTTTAAATCTCATGCAAATTATTTTCTGACGGTTTTTTTACGATTTCCAAGAGGTTTTGTGAAAAACTCACAAGCAGAAAATGCTGGTTAAATTTTAGTTTTTGAAGCCCTGTGACTTTTCCTATGGACTTCTGAAATAGAGAACACATCCTGAATGTTCTAGCAAGTGCGTTTCATGCATTTCCTCAATGTAGTGTCTCGTGAACCGCTCTACGAAGGAAGAAAGACAGAATTTTCAAAGTTAAACTTTGTCTTCCGTTTTTTTCCATTTTGCTTTTGTTCGTGCGCCTCAGATTTTCTCAGCCATTTTACATACTAGAAAGTTTTGAAAGGTTTTTAATTGAAGAGAAACTTATGCTACACAACTTAAAAGAGCTTGATTTTAATTTTTGACTTAATTCTTGAGAAAAATAGATCGTTTTCTATCGGAGTATCCCTATTTTTTCGAAGTTTTCAAGAAAAACTGACACGAAAGATTAACAAAGGAGAATTTAAAAAATCAGGCTGTGATCAGTTGTAGCAGCAAGGGTTGACTACATTTTGACACAAACTCGAGATCTGTATCATTCAATTTTTGGAAGAAGTCTAGGACGCACGGAGATCTATTTTTGAACCCTTGATATAGAGATAATTCTTGAAGAACTCAGTATTTCAGCCAGGTCGATTGTTCTGGGACGAAAATAGATTTTTCACAGGGGATCTTAAGGGTGTGGATATGGATGATGACTGACACTTAACTTACATTCACACCCTTTTCAAAATTGTTCAAAGAGATTTTTTTAATCAAATTAAGCTTCTTCTATTCATCAGTGCTTGATTCTTTTGTTACACAACTATTTTCTTTGTAATATTCAAATACATTTTACTATAGTATATTTTAAAATAATTTATTTACAAAACATCTATTTGAGTGATATATTTTTGATTGTCACTCTACTAGGCGTCTTTCTAAATGTTAGCAGGTTCTCACATCGTGAAATGATGTTTTAAGTAAAAATATTAATCCAAATATTTCTTTCATTTACTTAGAAAATGGTTTATTCTTTCATTAATGCATACGACATAAATAGTATTGTTATGTGTTTGTAAAAGAAAACATTTGTTCAGTAGAAGAAGAATAAAATCTAAATGCATTCGAACTATGTTTTATATGACGTTGATTTACGGAAGTAAAATGCCTTCTCTCTTACACACTTTGAAATGATATTTCTAGATAGTAGTTAAAGTTAAATAACCCTTTATAGACAAAGATCAATACAAAAATAGAACTTTTATCCACAAGTTAGTGCTGAAGCGCCGTTCTATACAAATTGCTTCTCATGTTTTTGCGTTTAACTTTTTTTTTGTATAACCAACAACATAAAGCTGTGTATCACCAATTGAATATCCATTTAAAGCCTCAACAGCCTATAATATTATTATAAATATAAATAAAAAATAAAAATATTTTATGTTTTTTTTTCTTTACTTGCTTAGCTTCTTCTGGATTTTCAAAACTGCAAAATCCAAAACCTTTTGACTACCCATCATTACTCTTTACAACCTATATTAAATTGAAAAATTATATGTTATTTTTCTAAGAGCAAAATTAATCTACCTGAAAGTTTAAGATTTTTTCATACTTTGAAAAAAATTTCACTTAGTATTTGTTTATCTAATCGATCATCAAAATTTGTTATAATCAAATCAGTAAATTTAAGTGCTTTTTCAGAATCAGCTTCTTGATTATGTGGTTTACAACGCACAACATAAATTTTCTTGCCACCTAATAACATACCATTGAGTTTATCAATAGCATTATCGACTGCTTCTTGCGTTTCAAAATGAACAAAACCATAATCTTTTGATTGCCTATTTTCATCTTTAATGATCTATTCATGACATAAAAACTTATGTCTTTCAACTCGAATAAATAATAGAAAACAATCATTCTTTTTCTTTTTCTAATTTTATTCGAATATATATCAACTACTTGATAAAATTATAAACTTTGACATACCATCAGCTAATTGTTAAAATTTGACATAAGCACAGCCAAGTGATCGTCGTGTAATCAAATTACGACAGACTCGGATCGATAGTATTGGTCCGACACTTGCAAATTTGTCAAATAACATTGCTTCGGTGGCATTGGGATGAAGATCATCTTTTATTTAAAAGAAATTTAAAATAAAAGCAACAATATTCAAATTTATCAATATATAATGAGGCTATTGGATAGTTTGGAACTCGTGCTGAATCATGCAGTGGTGCCGCCATATATTTTTCTCGTGTAGTGCTTTTTTTTAAGTTCGTTAAGGGTGAAAAAAAAAGGTTGATAGCGTAGGTAACGTATTTGCTGCTTTTGAAAAAGATGTTGTGTTACTTTGATTCAGGAGATGGTGCAATTACAGAGCGATTCGATCGTGTTTTTTTTACGTCGTTTTTACCCGCAAAAGATTGCAGACGCACAGTCCGACGACAATAAACACACTTTTATGACATGAACGTGAAGGAAGAAAAAGATCTCAAAAATCTGTATTTAAAAAAAACTGCTTTTGTTTAGATATCTTCAATAATTCAACATTTTTTTATTCAAAGAACAAAAAGGGAAAAAGATATTTACCACCCCCTATTGTGACCGTAGTATCTTATAGAAGAGAGCTTCAGAGAACTTTGAATCAACCACAACATTTGCTCGACTCGTTAACGTCTGTCTTCTATAAAATTTCCAAAATTTTCTGAGGCATTGTTCTCCAAAAAACATGAAAATGAAAGTACTCTTAATTAAAATTTAATACTTAATCACAATCATATTTTAGGGTGGGTGTGGGTTTCTTTAAGAGATTAATCACACCAACACCAATAGCCACACCCTCTATGATCGAATGTTTGATCAAGATATTGGGAATCGATTTTTTCGAGAATCATGGTAACTCTGATGAAAAAAAACATCTTTGAAGGTTATTTGCCTGATTTTTTTTCGTGCAAACAAACTTCGGTAAATCTTGATCGAAAGTATCAGTTCGAAATCAATCGATCTTAATGCCATGAAATCAGAATAAGAATTCTGTTTTTTTTGTAGAACTCACATTTACTATCGAAGAAAATAATGGGCATAAATTTCAAGTCTGATCACTATTTATAAGCAAATAAATCTTTCATTGTTTCACTTCAATTGTTTCAGATTTTAAATATATTTCATCAAACTGTTTAACAAAATTATTCCAAATGTCAGCTCGAAAGGACTTGGGCTTTATAAACGCTTTTTTTTAAACTTTTCTGATTTGAAGTTATTTTGAAGCCGTTATATGGATATTTTACTGCTCGTCTGTGATTGTAACAGAACTGTGAACTTTTTCGAGTTCCATAGTTTTGTGTACTTATCGTAATCTGTGAAATAAATCCTTATTAGTTCATTTTGACTTTTTTCAGCTAATTCCATACAAAATGTAATCGATATTGGATTCATATGACAGACCGGAAAAAGTAAACAAAACTATGTTACTCGTGAAACATCAAACTTCTGTTACATTCGTAGATAAACAGTAAGATTTCTTCGTACACTTTTCAACGATCTATAGCATCTACAGACAAATCATATGCTACGTCTTTTACTAGTATCACCTAGTATATGTCATGCAAATATGAGTTTTTAACTGATCATGTATGAAAAAGAAACGAAAAAATTTCTGTGCTTTCTTGTATGTGGGTGAATCTATATAAATTTTCAACAAAGGTTTCGGACAAAAAAAACATTGAATAAAAATAAGTGATTGAAGATTAGGATAATAAAGAATATTTCTATTATTATAACAACCGCTTTACTAAATATCGCTATTATTGATCAAACGATATGTGTCATTGATGTGAAAATCTTCTGTATTCAAATAAAATGTCTACCTTTCTTAAAGAGAAACATAAGATGAATGAATCATCATAAGACATAAAAAGAGAACGCGAAAAAAAAGACAAGTACCTAACAGTAGGATTGTAGGTTTTTGTTATCTTTCTGTTATATTACTCAAGAGGAAAAAGAAAATATAACTACGCGTTCTGCTAAAAACATATGAACAAGAATACTTCAATCATTTCTTTTCCATCAGAAAATGAGGAGAAAAAGGTTTTTGACATATAGCATTCATATTATGGGAAATGGATATTTGTTATATACGATGACAGTAGACATGTATTGTATATCAGTAAAATGCTTCGTAATCTGAAAAAAGAGAGATGAAGTGAGTTTTCCATCTTAAGAATTTTTCAAATTCAAATTGAATTATTCTATTAAGTATTCATCGGAGAGACCATCTTATCAGATTCGGTATGATCTTGTCTTTTGCTTAAACACTAGTATTCCAGTAGAGTTGAACGCGTCAATGCTGTCGTTTATCAGTTTCAATAGTGCTTTATGAATAGCTTAACTTGACTCTTATTATATTGGTATTTTATTTCAATAAAAATACAATATGCATGATTCATAAATGAATAAAAATCCATGACAGTCATATTAGAAAATTAAAAAATTAAAAAAATGTTAATTATTCAATTTTTTGTTGTTTTTTTCTTCTAAATTAAAAATTAAAAAAAACAGTAGAATAGAGTGAGATGTATATGTATGTTCACATGTTTAGCGTCGTTGATAAAAACGCACCCAATCAATTTCCATTCGACGAGGAAAAATATTGTTATCGATACCTTGTGAACCACCCCTGAAAATGAAATCAATATGTTTTGAAATCTTCTGAGATATGTCTCTTCTTCTCTTATTTCAAATACTACTGACAGTTTCTTTTTTTTAAGAGAGTATTCGAAATTTTGAGACATAATCAAACATAAAATTTCGATTTTAAAAAGTTTAGCATCTCAAGATTGATATACTCACCAACTACCACCTACAGCAATATTGATAAGAATAAAGAATGGTTTATCAAATGGCCTAAACATAGTAAGAGTTTTTAAAAAATTTATTTGTTTCGAATATTTTCATCGCTGAAACTGATATCTCACCATTGTGTCCAATCTCCTTGTTTATTCCACACTAAGATACGATTAGCAAATGGATTTGCATCATCTCCGACAAACATTTCAATTTTATCCACATTCCAATCAAGTGTATAAATTTTAAAATTTGTAACAGCATCATTAACAATTATGGAATTAGTTGGTTGATTGCCTTTCATGTGATTATATGCTTGTGTATGTACAGTTGAGACAACACGCAATGGATCATAACCAACTTGTTCCATCAAATCGATTTCACCATTATCTGGCCAATAGGTATTACTGTATGTTTGCTTTTCCGGCAACTATCATGTATTTTATATAGATTAAATAAAAACGAAATTTAAGAAAAAGTTACCATCCAAAGAGCTGGCCATAGACCACGACCATCAGGTAATTTAGCACGAATTTGTAAACGACCATATGTCCATTTAACCTTGCTCTTGAGACGAGCTGAAGTATACTGTTTATTTCCCATGTTTTCCTGCAACAAAAATATATATGCAAGATAGATTTAATACAATATCTTGCTCTTTTCTTACTCGACGTGCTTCAACAATCAAGCGACCATTTGTACTACCTGGAAATAGTTCACAACGTGCATTTTCCAATCGATTATTTGTATAATATTGTTGCTCATTATTACCTAAATTAGTAACATATATACATGATACATAAGAATAAGATGGAAATTGAACAAAAACAAGACTATTTACCCCAGCCATCTCCACCGACATCAAACTCCCATCTATTAGGATCGACACCACCATTCCAATCAAAATTATCTTCCCATACACGAGTCCAGTCAGAATTGCTGTTTTCTAAAGAAAGATATATCATATTAAACGGTAGATTTAATACTCGAATCAGTATTATGCACGCAGAGAAGAAAAGAAATAGATTTGAATTTGATTTTTTTCAAATTTTCGACACTACAAACGTCGCTAAAAAACCGTTTGAATGAAGAATATCATACTTTCTTATTTGATAAAGCTATTTTCTTTCTCATTCTTCAAGGAAGAATATGAGGAGTCTAGGGAGGATGGGACAGCTTGTTTACTGTCTCAACAGTTTCTTTTTAGCGAGTTAGAGTATTGTCAATAATAGTAAATGTCATTTATTATATGGATCAACAAAAGGAGCTATGGGAACCTTATATTCACGGATTGAACCATAAGTTTCTAAGAAGTGAGAGGAACCATTTCCAATTCTTGGCAATATCAAAATATTGCAAACGCAATACAACAAAACAAAGAGATGCTTATACAAATAACAGGTCTGTGAAATACCATTATCGTTAAGAACACATCAAAACTATCTCATACTATCAAATCATGCATGGTAATGCAACTTGAAATTATGAGAAGAAGAAAAACGTTACTTTCCATTTTAGTCATCATCATCAGAATAGTATTTCCTACCTAATACACCACAGATCATATTCGGATCATTAGTTGGGACAGCATCGCTTTTGGAAACAGCACCTGATTTCATCCAACAGGTACCACCATTATACGGAGTCCATGTAAAATGAGTGCATCCTTGAGTTTCAACGCATTTTCCACCGCACAGTTCTGCTGAAACTCGAACGTTAAACAGATCATTTCCACGAAAATCACACGACTTGGCCCAATTATTTCCATTCCACTGGATGGCACCTTGTTGGCCGCCATTAACTACACCACAGACCATATTTGGATCATTGGTTGAGAAAGCATCGGTTTTAGAAACAGCACCGGATTTCATCCAGCAGGTACCACCACTGTACCCTGTCCATGTAAAATGAGTACATCCTTGAGTTTCACCACATTTTCCACCGCATCGTTCTGATGATGTTAGGGCATTAGACAGATCATTTCCACGAAAATCACATGACATAGCCCAGTCATTTCCGTTCCAATTGACAATGCATTTGACAAGATCAAGAAATAAAATATTTACGACTATACATCCAAACAAAGTCCAAGTTGACAGAATTTTGATCATTTTGTGATTCTGATTTTTGTTCAGTCAGTATTTATAGACGACTTCTAAAAACAAAATCTGTTTTCTTTCATGAACAACAAAGTCACACGTACTAAATCGCATTTGTTTTTTCAATAAAGAACAACAGCTCTGCAGAAGCACTATACTATACTATTATATAAATTCAATAATCATTTCACTTTGTATCCGGCTTTCTATACACACTGGACATGCAATCTTTCCGGGAGGCTTATCAAACTGAAAGTATGTAGTGAAACGAAATAGAAATTTTGATCAATACAACTATCACACATTTGTTTATGGGAAAGGGTTCACTTGTTCTACGAAACATTGTAATTCTCTCTCCGAACCTGGTAAACAAATCTGACAAAGTATAACTTTTGTTCAAATTATTCGTCTTCTTTATTCGTTATTCTAATTCATGAGTGATGAATTTATTTGTTTGCTTTAGTATAATATTCATGTTGGTTACTAATATTTTTTTTTACTCTTAGATAACTTTCTCTCATATCATCACAACATAATGAGTAAGATGGTCTACTTACTAGTAAAGAAGAGGATTGTATTCGGCTATAGTTTTTGTTTGATCGATGATCATTTCTCTCATATATATATATATGTATTACTCAAATGAAATTACTTGGTTATGTTCCCATTTGTGCTTGTTGACTCATAGAAAAGGAGAAACTCCTTTTCAAAAGGTAGGTAAAAAACCAATTAGTCGTGATCATTACATATTCATTTATAATTCGACTGTTCGTTATGTTGATACTTTATGTTATTTGTTTTCACCTTTATGTACCTTGACGTCTGGTCATAAACAAGCATGGATGGGGAAAAAAAACGTAGAAAAATTAGCATGTTCTTTTTAAAAAAATACCCAAAAATGATGTATCAATATCATTTAATTTGTGGTTATTTCCAACATTTGTTATGTCGATACCAGAGCTCTGTATAAGATAGAATAATTTCCTCAAAATTTCTGTTCCATCCCATGATACGTTTAGCAAAAAATTTTACATTGCATCCTGCCCATCCTTCTTATACGACTAACAGTCACTGAAAAAGACGCTATTATTTCTTTTGTACTAGTTTGAATCAGTGAATTAATTTAGAATTTAGTAAAGTTGATAAAAAGTATTCTGAAGATTCATCGTCGTCTCTATACAAAGAGAAGAGCAACCATTATGATATGAACTGAAGTATGATCATTACAAAAATAAAGAAAAGATTTACTGAAGCTGTCGATACACAAAAAAAAAAGAACGTTCGTCAATAGTTTTCGACTGCTGATAGTAATATAATATTATATATAATAATTCAAATGGATACATAAATTCATAAAGAAAGAAAGGTGATAAGCTCATAAATCGGTTCGTAGACTTTTCATACTGAAACTCTTTCTATTTTCTATCAAATGCAAGATCACGTCGAAATAAGCATTGTGTCTATGACGAAACTTATTATTTTTCAATTAATAAAAAAACATTTTGAAGTTGACTTGCTTTCATGATCAATCTGATATGTTTCTTCCGATCGTAACAAGACAACTAGGAGATCATATAATCCTCTAGCATTGCTATAAATATCAAGGATTTTTTGCTTTAGCTTTTTTAGACTTCATATCCCTTCAATAGCAAGAGCTAACCTCTCACTATTCTTTCATCATGAAGAGCTCTTTACATTAGCTAGAAAATCCAGAAATGAAACTTCAAATATAGTATCTCTCGTTCAATAGTGATAATATTACACATTCAGACTTTGCTTTTAATGTCAAAATAACATTTCAGATAAATCGTTTTTTTTTTGACATACCTCTGCGAAGACTCGAGTCGAACTTTTCGACGAAAATGAAATTGCTGTACGAATTCGGAACATAAATCGACCGACTCAATTGTTTATGGTTAAACACGATTTTGGTGTTGAGTTTTTTTTTAGTTTGAGTACTAATCGATGACACATAATCAACATATTATTGATTTCTAGTCGAAATTAGCATTTTAATGACACTCTGTGTGTCTTCAAGATGTCTTTTCCAATCGATATTTGAAATTTCAATGTTAAAGTTTTTAGCTAATGTAAAAAGCTCTTCATGATAAAAGAATAGTGATGTTTGTATTCGCTGTTGAAGAGATCAAAGACTCATACTAAGCATGTTCTGATAAACTAAAGATGAGTGTTTGAGATTTTCAAAAACTCATATTTCGACTGTAAAGTCAGAAGGACTAAAGCAAAAACATTATGGTATTTATACAAATACTAGAGAACCATATGACCTATTAGTTGCAGTGAAAAAAAATCTTTTTCTCACCCTCCTTTTATATAATTAGGAGCATGTTTTCTCATAAAAAAAATACTTACCTCAACGTGGTCTTTCATTTGATAGAAAATAGGAAGAATTTCAGTAGAAGAAGTCGTATGGATCAATTTATGAGCATATATCCTCCATTCTTGATGAATATATTTATTCAATTGAGTATTTTCCTTGTGTTCTTCACTTCGTGACTGTTAATGTTCTTTTCTTTCATACTGACACGCCATATCCACACCTATTCTTGAATTAGATTAGCATTCGATAATAAACGACAACGAATCTTCACAAACATATTATCAGTTATTATTAAAATCTAAATCAATTCATTAAATCTAACTATGACAAGAGAAACAATAGCTTCTTTTGTTTATTAATCCGTTCATTGTTATTCATTTTACTGTGCTGTAATAAATATGTCGTATGTGCATTTGTAGAATAGAATAAAATTTTATTTTCCCTAACTCCACTGAAATAGATAAGAACACCATCTATAGGAGAAAATTAGTTCTATTTTTCCTTCCTTTCTGACAAAAAAATGTTTACATAATTGGCTATGTTTATCCTATGGGATAGGACAAAAATTTTAACAAAATTATCCCATCTTACGTAGACCCCTTGTATTAACATAAATGAGGATAAAAATATATACAATTAAGTGATGTTGATTGATAATGGTTGAGAACTTTTTCAAAGAGGGAATGTTCTTCTACTAGTTTGGTTCTTTTCCCGTGTATGCATATTTATGAGAAGACATCAAAGCAAAACCATGTGGAAATAAATGTCATAGTGTATCAAAATATATATGATTCAGGAATGTTGACACATCATTTTTGTCTATGTTTTCAAAGAACAGATTCTCCTATTCTATGAATCAACAAGCATAAGTGGGAACATACCCAAGTAACTTCATATGAGCAGCATATATATATATATGCGTGATAAACAATAGCCAAACAAACAAAAACTACAGCCGAATACAACTGTATACTTTGACAGTAAGTAGACTATCTTATTCGTTATGCTGTGATCCTATAATTCTTCTTTTTAGTAATCGTCTACAAATACTGATTGAACAACAATCAGGAATCACAAAATGATCAAAATTTTGTCAACTTGGACTTTGTTTGAGTTTATAGTCGTAAATATATTATTTCTTGATCTTGTCAAATGCATTGTCAATTGGAATGGAAAAAATTGGGCTATGTCATGTGATTTTCGTGGAAATGATCTGTCTAATGCCCGAACATCAGGAGAAGTTTGTAGTAAAAAATGTTCTGAAACTCAAGGATGTACTCATTTTGCATGGAATCAGTATAACGGTGGTACTTGTTGGATGAAATCAGGTGCTGTTTCCAAAAATGATGCTTTCTCAACCAATGATCCAAATATGGCCTGCGGCGTAATAGGTAGGAGATAGTATTTTAATGATGACTAAAATACACAATAACGTTTTTCTTCTTCTCACAATTTCAAATTGCATCACGTGTATCCGTGAATATAAAATTCCTATAGCTCCTTTTATTGGTCCATATAATAAATGACATTTGCTATTATTGACAATACTCTAACTCGCCAAAAAAGCTGCATAATACTGATTCGAGTGTTCAATCTACCGTTTAATATGATATATCTTTCTTTAGAAAACAGCAATTCTGAATGGGTTCGCGTATGGGAAGATAATTTTGATTGGAATGGTGGTGTCGATCCTAATAGATGGGAGTTTGATGTCGGTGGAGGTGGCTGGGGTAAATAGTTTTGTTTTTTGTTCAATCTCTATCTTATTCTTATGTATCATGCATATATGTTACTAATTTAGGTAATAATGAACAACAATATTATACAAATAATCGATTGGAAAATGCACGTTGTGAACTATTTCCCGGTAGTAGAAATGGTCGTTTGATTGTTGAAGCACGTCGAGTAAGAGAAGAGCAAGACATTGTATTAAATCTATCTTACATATATATTTTTGTTGCAGGAAAACATGGAAAATAGACAGTATACTTCAGCTCGTCTCAAGAGCAAGGTTAAATGGACATATGGTCGTTTACAAATTCGTGCTAAATTACCTGATGGTCGTGGTCTATGGCCAGCTCTTTGGATGGTAACTTTTTCTTAAATTTCGTTTTTATTTAATCTATATAAAATACATGATAGTTGCCGGAAAAGTCCACACACAGTCATAAATATTGGCCAGATAATGGTGAAATCGATTTGATGGAACAAGTTGGTTATGATCCATTGCGTATTGTCTCAACTGTACACACACAAGCATATAATCACATGAGAGGCAATCATCCAAGTAATTCTATAATTGTCAATGATGCTGTTTCAAATTTTAAAATTTATACACTTGATTGGAATGTGGATAAAATTGAAATGTTTGTCGGAGATGATGCAAATACATTTGCTAAACGTATTTTTGTTTGGAATAAAAGTGGAGATTGGAAACAATGGTAAGATATCAATTTTATCGATGAAAACATTTAAAACAAATAAGTTTTTTAAAAACTCTCACTATGTTTAGGCCATTTGATAAACCATTCTTTATTCTTATCAACATTGCTGTGGGTGGTAATTGGTGAGTATATCAACATTGAGATACAAAGCTTTTAAAAATCGAAATTTTATGTTTGATTATGTCTCAAAATTTCGAATACTCTCTTGAAAAAAAAAAGAAACTGTCAGTAGTATTTGAAATAAGAGAAAAAGAGACAATTCTCACAAGATTTCTAAACATATTGATTTCTTTTTCAGGGGTGGTGCACGAGGTATCGATAACAATATTTTTCCTCGTCGAATGGAAATTGATTGGGTGCGTTTTTATCAACGACGCTAAACATCCGAAAATACATATAAACCTTACTCTATTCTACTCATTGTTTTCTTTCATGATGAATTGTAAAACATGAAATAATCTACATTGGTTCTTTTTTAATTTTCTATATTACTTTGTGAGAAATGAATAAAAATGTATGTGTAATATAAATGTAACGTAATATTTATCAAATTTTTAAATTTATTCATATGATATAGATAACAATTGATTTGCATCAAAAATAAAATGTCTAATGACTTTTTATAACTCTAGTCAATAAGCCCAGATATGTTGTTTGAAAAACTTTAATTTAGTGAAATATTAATCAGTATTATGTAATGAATCTATACCGTAGAGGAAGAAGAAAAATAAATACTTCTTGTTTCAGCTTCCTTGCTCTATAGTTTGTTGTCCGAAGACAGATTCGAAAGCTCGATATTTTTCTTATAGCTATCACTCGAGCTTATCAAAAACTAGACACAACAGTCAATGTATGTCACCACACAGCCGATATGCTATCTTACGACTAATCTAAGACAAACAGATGTTAGGCTCTTGTTCATAATCATTCTATGTCTGATGGCGTCAAGACTCGAATACAGTACCTTAGTCATATGTACCAAACAACTTCTTCACTCATTTGTAGCGACTGCATCTATATTAATGTCACCACCTTCTTTTTCGTCTACTTGATATCTATTCATATTGTTTATATTATATATGAATCCTTGTAATAAAGTATCAATACAAATGATCTGAATGGAGTATTTATAAACATGTGAAATCAAATTTTTTTGATCATTTTCACATATATTCCTTCATATTCAACTCTACGATTATCACCACTCTCACCAGACTTAATACTAATTTCTTTTGTAACTACATGAATGATAATACTATATAAAACACTATTGACAAATGATAGCTGTTGTGTTTGAATTCGTAAAACTTTGATAAATATTTAATAATGAAATAAAAATCAAAATGAGATCAAAAACAGTTATACATAAAATGAATAATTATTTCTTGTCTGTAAGCAGCTATCACTCTTTGAAATTGAATTAATTATAACTAGTACTGGTCTCTAAGGATGTGGGTGTGAACATGAATATAAGACTTTTTTTTACATCTACACCCACTTGATCATATTTGTACTACGCAAACTCTGTAATACACGTATTGATAGTAAAAATATTGTCCTATCGATTATCTAGTACTAATAAAGATTAAAATATTCTTTTACCTAAAAGTTCTGTCATTGAGCGACCTCTCTTAATTTTCTTTTCATTCATATTAATTGATTTGTTAAAAAAACATCCAAAATGCCCATCCATATTATTGTTCTCTTAATTTACAACAATATCTTTAATTTCTTTGTGAACGATCTTTATAATTAACAGATGACAAGTTCCACATCATCTGCACTTGTTATACATCATTCAAATCCTGCTCATGGACATCAACCAGCACCTGATGTTATTGTAGATGCTTTACCTTATTATGATAGTGGATATGATGAACCGGGTGCACGTGAAGCTGTATGTTTTTGTTTCTCATTTTCTTAATATTTTAATTTATGTAATGATTTTAGGCTCTTAGTTTAGTAGAAGATGAAACTCGTCGTTATAAACCAACAAAAAATTATTTAGAACAACTTGGTCAACCATTATATCATGCATTTGAAGTAATATTAATTTTTTTTTGAATTTTTGTTTTTTTTCATTTATTTATTATAATAGACAGAAATAATGAAAACAGAATTTGAACGACTTTCTAATCGATTACCTATGGAAATGTTAAATATGAAACGGTATGATAATAGAAATTATTGTTTGTTTTTTTCTCCATATCTTTTTTGTTTTTTATAGTTATGAATTACCAACACCACCATCTGGTAAACAAACTGATTTTACAGCATGGAATGAATGTGTTGAAAATTCATATGCTCAACTTGAACATCAACAAACAAGGTAATGAAAAATTTCAAAAACAAAAAAAAATAAATATTTATCAACTTTTTTAAGAATTCTTAATCTTGAATTAATGTGGGATTATGGAGCAAATACATGGAAAATTTATAATACAACATTACAAACAATGTTAGAACAAGCACAAAAACAATTATTAGAACTTCGGTAAAATAATATTTTTTTTTTTTTTTTGAAATTCAATTTATCTATTTCTTTTTAAGAAAACATATTCAAGAAATAAATTTTAAACGTAAAAATGAACAAACACAAGCAGGTAGTAAATTAAATGCACTTGAACAAACGTAAGTTTAATAAAAATGTTTTGTTTTTTTATTTTGATATTTATTATTTATATTTAGATGGGTTGGTCTTGTTGGTAAAAATTATGAAATTGAATGTGCTATCAATGAATTAGAAAAAGAAGTTATCAATTTAAGAAAACAACGACAATCAAATGGAGTTAATTCATCAGAACAATGAGAAACAAATAAAAAATTCTGTTTTGTAAATTTTTTTTTTTTGTTAAAACTTGAAAATAAAAAAAAAGAAGAAGATTTATCATAAAACTAATCAAAAGAAAATTAAAATTTTGCTACAAGATTATAGATCTAATTAAAAATCATATTCTAGAAGAGATTTTATTTTAGGCTTTTGTTTGTTAAAATTTTTTTTTTTTCGAATTTAGTAATCTATCAAATATGATAGTGGATATAAACTTAATATTAATATTCTAGATTAAACAAAAACAAATGATTCCTATTAGTTGGAAAAATTATATGTTTGGTAGTTCTTTGATATTATTATGTTGTCCATGTTGTTTTTTACAATTATTTCTAAATTTATTTGGTATTGGATGTGCTGGATTAAATACATTTCTTTTACCCTATCGACCTATATTTATTTCATTTAGTATTATTTCATTAACTTACTCATATTTTCGTTATCGTCCATCAAAATATTATTTTACTGTGATTGTTATTTTAGCATTATTTCTAACATTTTCATCTGATATATTTCGATTATATAATAATCAATTATCTACGAATGATACATTAAATACCAATGTTATCATAACACATTGGCAAATAATTGGAATGCATTGTGAATCATGTCGTTTAACTGCTATTCGATCATTAAAAAAACTAAATGGAATTCTTAGTGTTAATGTTGATCTTGATTCTGGTCAAGCTGATTTAATTACACATATTCCTATTGAAGATGATATAATCATTCAAGCTATACAATCAGCTGGTTTTCAAATTTATAAAATAATATGAAGTTTAAAAATTCTACATATTGAAAAAATAAATAAATAAATATTAATTTACTATATCATTTTGATTGAATATTAAAAAAAAAAAAAACAAAGTCTTGATCTTCATTATTGTTAGACATTCTTTCGATATAGATTATCAACAATATGATCAATAGAATACATATGTTAATGTTTTGTTCGAACAATTATTTTAGTATTCACCTTTGTTTTTTTTTTTTACATTTCTTCAATAACAAATATTCAAATAAGAGTAATTAGACAAATATAACAGATGATACTTCATTTAATTCAATATCAACATTAAATAGAACTATACATCCTTAGTTATGAATTCATTTGACTAGATTACAAATATTCAATGTTGGTGTATATATTGAACAGGGAGCTACTGACATCGACTCTATAAAAATATGCGTTTTTTTTTTTAATATTGTGATGTGTCCCAAGGCTTCAGTTAACACTGGTGTCAGAATGCACTAATTAAACTCCGTCAGTAAACTGAAGTTACATATTTCTAGATTGGGTTTCATTTTTTTTTTTCATGTTATTAATTCACCAGGTATTATCTTAGGAATAGAAACACAGAAAAAAACTAAACCAATATATATATATATGCTGGCTGAAGAATAGTTAACATCTGTATAGATGAGTTTTTCAATTTGAATTTGTTTTCTTTTAAACGACTCGGTAAGTTTTAACTAAAATAAATAGATATTATATTCATTCGCAAAATAACCTTGATAATATATATAAATAACCAAACAAAATGAATGACAATCATATTTCATATTGATAAGATATATGATACTTCACTAACATAATCTAGTGTACTTATTTGATTATAGCCATAAATTTATTGCACGTCTAATACCTTGTCAAAGTAATAATGCTAGCTGAGACACTCTTCATTTGAATTTATTTTTAAGATCAAGATAAAGCATGAAAAAAAAAAGAAGATTAAACCTAATGAAATAATCATTCGAAGTAACTTAAATGTATACCTAACAAAAAAAAAATAAATATATAAAATCTAATTTATTTAATAATAGTTATTTCATAAAAATCAACAAATAAACTTTTTCGATAGAGTGATAAGAACATAATTGATTGCTAAAAGCTATCATTAGAAGACATGCTTTTTTTTTGTATTCTGTTTACGATTATCACTGATCGTAAGTGACAGGACACGGAGTAAAAATATCGATCAAAAGAAAAGAATCAAAACAAAATGATTGTTTATCATTCGATAAAAGAAAATTTCAAATAGAACACTTTTCTTTTGCGTATAATGTATTGTTGCTTATAATAAATACACAATAAAACATAGGATTATATCAAAGACCGATATTCGATGAAAGAGTTACTACAAATCTAATTGGTAGCGACATCTGTTGTACATATATTAAAAATCTTCACAATATTGGTTATTTTTCAATTTATAAATTGTATAATTAACACTTCATTCGTTTTGGTACTATTTATACATATTATAATCAAATTCATTGGTACAGACAATATGTATGAAATTTAGTTATTATATTATTATATACCAGAATATCTTGCAACAGATTGGATTTGTTGTTTTTCTTTATGACAAAATGTTTTACTTGATATATTTATTGAGAACAAGACAAAAAAGAAAAAACGGAAATTCATGATCATTTGATAAGAAGTCATGCAAATCTATATAAATGGGATGTTAGTATTGTGATAACTAATATCTCAAATTGAGTCAAGTTAGTTTGACAGCTGTTGCTTTTACCCCTTATTTTTTTTTTCAATTTTTATTGGCTTTTGGCCAATTGTCATTATCACATTATATTTTTAGATTATGATATTTTTTTGTTGTTGTTCTTATCCAGTATTTTTTTGAAATAACTAATTGATATTATTTATTCATACGTACGCCTTACTTGTATACTGGTTCCATTTTACGGATATAGACAATGAAGTAGGTTCAATCTATTTACTAATATTAGTAATGGCACATCTAGTTTTTCAACATCGACTTACATCTTTATTATTTCTTCTTCTACTCAGTGGTCATTTACTTTTAAATAAACAACATATTTGTTTTGCTATTCGTGTCTTTGATGGTAAGTCTATTATGTAAATAGTTTTTTTTTTAATATTCTTCATAATACGTATTAAAGATTATTTCAAACATTTGGATAAGAGACTCCATATTCAAATAATAGATATCTAAGATTTAGTGAAATGTGTCGACTTATTTTAGAAATGTTTTCTACTGAGAAAAATCAAGAATATATCTGTTGGATCAAGGAGTAATCGTCCTCAATGCTCTTCTTCCTTCATGAAATTCATTGTTGACAAAATTCGAATAGTTTATATTTGTCCGTTTGACTTTTAATTCGATTTTTGCTTTTATTTGTTATGTTGATAAAACGATCATTATCATTAATAATTTCATTTTGAAGGATAATTCAACTTCTTCTTATAGAACATAATATTCTTATCTCGAATAGTAAGCTACTTTTTTTTCCTTACTTGCGCACAAAAAAAAAAAGGTGCAAAAGGAAGCACAAAAAAAAAACTATATCGTCATACGAACTCTTGATTATAATTCTTAATGAAATTGAATTTGAATAGATGAATAAAACGGACAAAACAAAGAAATTATTCTAATGATCCACTTGATCTTTACAAAAAGAAAACAGAACTATGTTGTATTTTATTTTAATTTTCAAGAGAATCTAATCTTATTGTTCTCGAGTCAACATCGAGTACTATGTTGTTTAAGTATGTATTAGCCAATCAAGCTAGTGTTGTTGTTGCCTGCCTTTAGCTGTTATTTCTTTTTCTTGTTTTTCTTCTTTGTCTCTTTCTCATATTCCATTGTAATGCATGCGTAAGTTTTTTTTTTTTTTCTTTGTCAAGCTCATAATATGAACGTCATCATCGTCGGTCGGCAAAAAGAAGAAAAAAAAAAAAAAAAAAGATCTAGAGAGCGAGCAGAAAAAAACCGAGATGGAAATTTTCATATAGAAAAAGGAGAAAAAAAATAAGAGGAATCTGAACAAAAACAAGAATACTATCGAGCGAGTTCCACACGCTGACAACGACATTGGAGCATTTTTTTGTGCGTGTGAACCAACATACACGCACGCAAACGTTACCGGTGAAGGCATTTATAGTACACAAGTAATATTCTATACATACATATATATATATACATACACGAAAATAATGAAAATATTTGTGAGTAATAATATTGTTCTTTTTGTCCTTGTTCTTACAACAACAATTGACGCTTCGCGTATCTTCTATCTTCCCTTACCAAAAATACATCCAACACATCAACAAATAGAAACACAAAAAATTAAAGAAGAAACAACTAAAAAATCAATAAGTGATGAATTTATACCACC
>CAJNOP010000784.1:67808-96212 GCA_905250075.1 Rotaria sp. Silwood1
AAAGAAGAAACAACTAAAAAATCAATAAGTGATGAATTTATACCACCATCAGCAGTTGAACAAGAAGAGATTGAAAGTAATATATATATACATATATATGTATTTTTTTTCTTTTTAATTTTAATTCAAGTTTTTTATTTTGAAAATAATAAAATCAAAAGATAATCCAAAAAAACAAGGAAAAAACACGATCAATTTGTTTCCGTTTATAATATATAGAATACCGGAAAGTCAAGAGTAACAGAAAAGGAAAAAAAGTACTTTTGTTTTTTTTGTTTTTTCTCTGTATTATGACTTGAGATAGTAAAAAGCAGAAAATTCGATACTAAACTAAAATATTGCTTTTTTTTTTGTGTGTGTATAGAACGAGGAGAAAATTTTGATTGGGAAGCATTGATAGACAAAGAAGCGGCAACAAAACATCGAATAGCAGTCAATGAAATTGCACCTGGTATGAAAAAAAAAGAAAAATTTTTTTTTCTTGAATATTAAATAAATATAATAAAATTCTTTAATTTATTTTTTATAGAAAATCGTAAACGATTAAATGAACAATATCAATTAGATGAACCGATTGAAAATAAAATAAATGATGATCGTGAAATACAAATATCTATTGATAAACATTCTCAAATTAATAATCAACAATTTATTGAAGAACCATGGTTTAGAGATCATGCTAATGCACGTGCTGAACATTTACAATCGAATGCAGCATTAAATTCTATTGAAAGAAAAAAAAGACGTAATGACACATTATTTATCGGTAAATTTCTATTATATTATTGAAGTTCAAAGAGATATAGAATTGCATGACATCAAAAGTACTTCAGTTTTTATAAAAGAATCATTTTTCTTTGAAAAAAAAAAAAAAGAACTCGTATACATATTCAATTTTTCCTTAATTTCAAAAAAATGCTTTATAATGGAAATAAAATTATGGTCTGGATTTTTGATGATATATTTTTGAAATTCGAGTATTACAAAACAAAAAAAAACGAAAGATTTGTAGTTATTAAATTGATCAAAAGTCTGAATACTTTTTATAGATGAATTAATTATTTTTACTTAGTCTAGAATTTTCTTTTCTTGTTGTTGTAAAAAGATTATATTTCTGATGAAAAATTAATTAAAAAGAACACCTTTGTATATGATGATTAATTCTACGTATTAAATAAAACACAAGAAAAAACAATTTTTTTTAAGGAATAAATTATAAAATTTTAATATTATTTTTATTTTTTTATTTTTTCATAGTGATTGTGGGAACATGTTGTGTAGTCGGTTTTGTGGGTCTCGTTGCGGCAGCTATTTTCTGGTATAAGTAAGTATTTATTTTACAATTTGTTTTTTTTTTTTTCTTAAAACAATCTTAATAGATTATCTGTTAATTAATCTTTATTGAGAATAAACGAAAGAAAAATATTTAAATTATTCTATATGATGATTCAGTCTTATTATAAAAATAGAAAAAATTTTCTCGATTATGTAGAACACTAAAAAAAAGAATTGTGCTAATGCAATTATCATTATTAAAGATATAAAAATTTAGCCTATGACATTGTCTTAAAATAGAAAAGAATAATTTAAAGTTATTTTGAAAAAAAAAACTATTATATTTCTTATGAATTTTTAAATACTTTATAAAATGTTCTTACAAAATGCTCAATACTTATTTAATAAGACAAATGGTTTAGAGTCGGATAAATGTCATAGATTTTCTTTTCTTTAAAAAAAAAAAGGATTCAAAAACGAGCAGAAGCAGCTGTTGATGCTGAATATCCATCGTATGGTGTTACAGGACCTGTTTCTAGTGGTAGTAAAATTTCACCAAGTTCAACAATGTCTGATCGAAAATTGGCTCAAAGTGCACAAATGTTTCATTACCAACAACAACGTCAACAAATGATGGCACAAGAAAAGTATAAATGGAAAAAAAAAATGATTTTTACTTTTTAAAAAAAAAAAAAAAACTTTTTTTTTTCCATAGAGCTCATCTAGATACGAAACCAGTTCATTCAGATGATTCCGATGATGAAGCACCTGGAGGTGGAGATTATACAGTATATGAATGTCCTGGTCTCGCTCCTGTACGTTAAAATTATATTTTTTTTTCGATTATTTTATCTTTTATATTAAAATTTGAAATTTATTTTTCTTCTATTTTTAGACTGGAGAAATGGAAGTACGCAATCCACTTTTTGCTGAACATGATTCATCAATGATATCGCCAGCATCGAGCACACATCCAACAACTAACACTCATTTTCCACAACCATCAACATCTATTTCATCCTCATCCCCAACCAAAGAAAAATCCTTGCCTTGAAAAAAATTATTAAAAAAAAAAAAAAAAAAAGAAAAGAAATGCATTGCATTTAACATTCCTAAATAATTCTCCTCGGTGATTGGTCTTCTCTTTAACTTTTTCTCCTATTTTTTTTTCTTCTTCTTTTATCGTCCATCTTATTCACCGAAATGTATATGGATAAAAAAAGTTTCATTTAATGATTTGGATTTCTTTTGTTTTTTCGTGTATTAATAACGTATAACAGTGACTAATTTCTTCTCCTTTCTTTAAGACAATAAAAATAAATCATAAAAAAGAAAACCAGTGAAGCGACCATCACATTAGACTAACAAACATTATTTATAATGTTTTTATTTTTATTTTGCTCATATCTTGGTTTGAATTGGAAATATATTGAGTTGAACAGACAAATAATTGGAGTCGTACTACTCAACCATTCGACCTGATATTCACTGTTTGAGATATATATATCGAAAACTGTAAAAACAAATGGAATTTCGACATGAAATTTTGCCCATCAATAAGTCGATTTCCCTGTAGAATATCTTAAAAGTTACGCCCGAAAAAAATATTTCCTCGTCTAAATATTAAATTTCTAATTAAACTCCGTTTTTATATTACGCCTGTGGCAAAAGATCATTTTTGATAACATGAAACATTAATATCAGTTAAAATTTCTAGGTTAATCTAACTACAAACAAAATTCTGTTATTTTCTAGAACTTATTTAAATGTAAATTGAAAATTCAGTGGACCGATTATAATTTAACACAAACAATCTAAGAAAACAAACTCCTTTAACCTTTTTGTTTTCTACTGTTGACAAAAAGTTCTCAGAAGCTCAATATGACCTTCTCAAATAGTGTGCATTCGTTTGAATGATTCCCTTGTGAATCAACTTTGTGTTAAGTAAATATTATTACATTTCAATTGTTTAATATCATGCGTGTTCATGAGTCGCTAGACAGAAAACAAGATGTCAAATATTTGAATGTTTATATTTACTTAATAATGTTCTTAACATATGTTAATTTTTGTGTTGTTTTTATAACCAAGAAAATTTTCATGAATTAATACATTTATAATGAAGTTATTGTTTATTATAATGAAATAATTATCTTATTCAAATTTTTATATATATGTAAAAATAAGTCAAAGCAAATTTTATGAATAGAACAAATATTTAGTTGTTTTGTTTCCATTAAAAAAAAAAAACATACCTTGAAGCATTTGTTGTTTTTGTAAATTATGACAAAAACATGATTTTTTTTTTTATTTTGTTAAAAATCATAAAATAATTATAAATTTAAGAGTATTTATTTCGAGCTTGTTTTTTTTCATTAAACTATTATCAAAAATTTCCATTAAGTTTACTAGTAAAACATCATGTTGATACTCTCAGATTTTATAAGATTATGATGGAACTCATAAATGAATTTGATATGATTGTTTCTTTGTTTTTTTTTTGAAAACAAGTTACTTTTTAAAATGTCGAACTTGATATATGTTCGAAAGGTTTGGTAACATGTTTCTATTGAATTCAAATGTCACGACACTACTAAAAGGAATCTTCATACCTTGAAAATTGCCTTTGAGTTCACATAGATAGACTTCAGTGATGTATAGAGTCTCTAGACCTTTCCTACAGATCTATGGAGATTTTAATGAAATTTTGTTTATAACTAGAATGTGAAAATTTTAACTCAAAAGAATATTCCATCCACACGAAATTGACTTTTTCAAAAACTCATTTATAATCTACGAAAGATTTAAAAATCTAGTATTTTATTTTTTTAGAAATTCAATATCTTATGAGCTAAAAATTTTCAAAAACACTCAAAATTATCAAATAAATGAAAAGTGACTTTTCATTAATAATATTTCAATAGAAAAAGTTAAATATAATAAAAATTCTCTTTTATTCTAAAGTTCAAATAATCAATGATTCATGCATTCTATTGGACGAATCTATGTCTCTTTTTTTTTAATTGATACAAGCCTTCTATTCTTTTTTTTTTGGTTTATAAAATAAAATAAATGATGTAAATAAAAATTATTCAGACTAAAATACACAGCACGCGCACATATATAATTCAGTTTTTTCGAATCAATTGAATTATTTTGGTTTAGCACAATAACCAGTTGTTTGTTTATTGCACAAATTTTCATAGCAACATAGATAATGTTTAGCATCGCATTTAAGATTTTTATCAATTGCTTCACCAAAACCAAAACCACCACGAGCAACAGCAACACCTGTTTTTGGATCAAATTTCTATTTAATAATAACAGTAATTAAAATTGAAAGAGAATAAAAATTAATTACATACTGTATAACAATATAAATTTTTACCACCCCAAGCACCTGATGTACGAATTTCAGATCCTTCAAGTTTTTCTGCTTTACATGCTTCAGAACCTTTACATTGATAACATGCTTTTACTGCTTTCTTTGATGTTATTTTTTCTATATTCAAAAGACATATTTATTATTTTTGAAAAATGTAAAAAATAGACGATTAAATACTAACCTGGTGGTGGACAAGGTGATTGAGTATGTTTATTACAAAAAGCTTTTCTGCAACATATATGAAAACGATCTCGACATTTAAAATTTTTATCATATGTTTCACCAAGTCCAAATGCGCCTCGTTTAATAACATGACCAGATGCATTGAATCGCTTTAAAAATAAAAATAAAAAAAAAAACAATTTTTTTAATTGATATTTTCATATCTTGTAAGATATAAGCGACTATTTTATATATGTATAAAATCGAGGCAAATATTCTAGTTAATATAATTATAATTCAAATATTACCGTAAAACATGTTAAAACATTAGCACCAAATGCTTTTGAAGTTTTTGAAGCATATTTTTCAAATGGTACACCAGTACATCTTGTAATTTTTTCACCATAAAATTTTAATTTACTTGATGGATTTATATCGTCACATTGATAACAAATTTTAGCTCCAATATAATCCAATTGAATGACAACTACTATAAAGATTAATATTCGAAATAGGAATGCATATTTTTTTTTTCTACATATTATTTATATTAGAACTTACTGTAAAAAATTATGGTGAGAAAAGTAATTTTGGATATCATCCTATTCTATGCGCAAGTATGTACTGTTATATTCTGAATATAATGTTAGCTTGTAGATAGACAAGAAAAAATAGTTGACTGATATATAAATGTATATTTTTCCTCCCCCGTTATGTTAATATCAACACCAATAAGATAAGCTCCAAGGTCGTCATCATAAACGACCTATTGAATATATACATAATGGAATATAGTTATTCGATAGCAAGAAATATGTTGTGCCAATGGTGGTTATGACAAAAAAAAAACACATGATGATAGATAATAGAGATATAGTTTTGACTTAGATGCATAGCAGAATAAATTAAGTACAAATAATTTAGTTTTTTTCCTTTTTTTCAAATCATGTTTATAACAGCAAAAAAAAACAAACATAACAAAACTATAAATAATTGTCCATCATGATTATTTGTTTGACGAACAATCCTAAACATAAAAAAAGAAATATAAAAATGGCAAAAAAAAAACGACATTTACCAGTACTGGTGGAACTGTACGTAATAAACAACAGGTACCACGACCAGCACCTCCAATAAGTTGTAATGTTCGAATTTTCATTAAATTTTTGCTACAAAAAAAAAAAATAGCTATCGATCTATTATCATATGGAAAAAGTTTTTATTTTTATCTGATTTTACTTTTTTATTTACTGAAATTATGTTTTAACTAATCAATTCATCTATCACAAGAGAGTATACTTTAAAAAAATGCAGAATTTTATAGCAAAAGAAATCTTTAATAATATTTTCATCATTTTATTAATTTTGAAGAAATACTACACTTTTATAAATTTTTCTTAAAACACTTGAGAACGAACGCATAAATAGTTCTGAAACAAAAAAAAAAATTTTATAATATTGAAAATTTAGATTGTTTGTTTTGTTGAGATGTTAAGTTTACAAAGTACAAGACCTTCTCTAGTATTCATTGTAAAGAAAAAGAAAAAAAGCCTTTAGGCAAAAATTACATAACAGTATTAAGTATTAAAAATATGATATCTCGACAAAAAAAATCAATGCGAAAAGAAATGTAGCTTTGAAATATCTTTGTTTTTCAAATAATAGCTCTACAAAATTATATATTTCGATTAGTTAATTATATATCAATGTGTAATAGATTACATTAATCAACTAGATGAGATCAACATTTTTAAAAATATAATCGGAAGTATTGACTTCCTTTGTTATTTCGAAAAACAAGATTTCTTAAATTTGATGTTTTTTTTTTTCTTACAGTTAACAAAAGTTAAAATATGTGCAGTTCATTTTAACTATTAATAGATTATTCTTTATGAATATGTAAATCTTTTTAAGAAGAAAAGCTAAAAAATAAACCTTACGTAATTTCATCAGTTTCGACAGGATGAATTAAACCATCATTATCATATTCTTTAAAAACATCTTTAATAAAATAAACATTTTGTCAAAAAAATTTTTTTTTGTTTTTCGAATATCAATATTAAGAACATACGTGCTTGTTTAATAACAGTTACAGGTGTATAATTATTTATTATTGTTTTCTGATTTATATCTTCAATATTATATATATAATGTTCAACATCTTTTTGTTGTTTTTCATTTAAAGGTTGATTAATCAATGGTGATGATGATAATAATGTTGGCATTCTTGATAAAATATCTATAATTTAGAAAATAAAAAAATAAAAAAAGATACAAACTGAATTGAAGATGAAATTATCATTGATTCACTAAAATTGATAATGAAAAACACTGAAATACATGATATTCTCATTTATTTACTTGTTTTCGACACTTTTTGCACGTCGTTCACGAATATCATCTACTTGTGAAATGTATAAGTCTTATGAACAAAAAAAAAACAAAAAACAACGGTCAAAAGTCATTACCATCCCAATCTTCAGTAGCATTTACATCGTGAAACATTTGCCAATCAGTTGGTACAGATGATCGATTACAATTATCAATCCAAGGTCGACCTGGTGCTAAAATGGATCACAATATTTTCTATTTGATTCAATCAATTTTTTTCTATATTAAAAAAACTTACGAATATCAGAAAGACCAATAAGTACAGTGCTTCTATTAATTGCATCAGGACATGTTGACATATGAATGAGTAAATCATTCGGTGTTGTTAAATGATTAGCATTAAAAACACATCGAACACGACGAATATGAGGATTAGCCTAAAATTAAATTAAGAAAAATAATGTGATATATTTCAATGAAATCATGAAAGATACATATAGTTTTCTTACAAATAAAAATACCCAAAAAAAAAGATGCCGACTTACAATCATACATCGTCGAATATGATATTGAAATCGTTTAGCAAGTACTTGATGATTAAGATCAATTGGACAACGCCAAAAATCTGTTATTCAAAAACAAAACAGCGACTATCTCAATCTAATAGAATACAAATAAATTACCATCAGGACAAAGATATAGATTCGACATTTATTTAAATATTATACTATTATATATCGTTTCTAATGAAAATATGTATATTTAAAAGACTGATAAAGAAGGAAGAAAAGAAAACGAGAAGTTTGATGTTCACGTGTTACGTCGAGGGTCTAATGAAAAAATACGTGATATAATAAATAATATGAACAAAATGATTTTGTATATACGAATATTGTATTACCAGCTGTCTTACAAGACTAATAAAAAGAAATAAGATCTGTTATAATAGTCTCAGTGTTAAAGATCAATACTATTATCTCTCGATTTAAGCCAGGATTCTTCACATCGGAACTTTCTCTTCTCTTGCAAAAATGTTTCATTTTCTACTAACTCTTTACAGCTTCGTGATAATTTTGGACAGAAACCGGATTTTGCTGCATTATTTACCTTTTTTCTACAGAAAGGGAAATAAAATATAAGTAGACACGAGATGAATAGGATTAGGACAGACTGATGGCTCATCGTTTTTAATGAGAGAGGTCAGATCATGGTTGGTTTCATTCTTTTCTTTCTTAGCTCCTGTCATAAAATCTAGCGCTCCGAGAATGAAAGCACTTTTTGCGAGAATTTTTATTCAAATTATTCCCTTCAGGCCTACAAATTATCGATATGTCTAAGTTCAGGAATTTGAGCTGAAACACCTTCAAAGACAAAGTTCATACTTATTTCTAAGCTTTTAAAACTTTTTTTTAAACAAAAATTATGAAAATAAATGAGACATAATTGAAAACCCACCAGCGAAAATTTGTTGACTTGAATAAAACATCACACTGGAACTAGCCGTTTCTATTTTGCTGATCACTGCTTTTTTTTTATCAAGATACATTTGTTTCACACTAATTCTAATACAATGAGTATTGAATACAAAAGATAGAATATATGAAAATACTTGTCGAAATTTTAACACTATTCATAAGGATAATGATTGTTTCAACTGGCAGAAATTCAATCAATTGTGTTGTTCTCTATTCACTTCAGCATTAATAAAATACATTTATACCAGTTTACTTCAATTATGATTCTCATAATAAACGGAAATCTCTAAAGAAACTTGTCTTTACAGAAAATTGCTCTAACGATTTATATTGTCTTAGAAATAAAACTAAAACTGATCAATTGAATTAAAAAATAATAAATCACTACTGAAGATGTATGTGCCTATTATATTTATAAGCTAGAAAATGTCAAAAACATGAACGATTTCATCCTTTAACAATGTGATCTCTCAAATTAAAATGTCTATAACTTGAGCTTTTGTATTTATTTTAATTAATTTTAATTAAGTCACTCTACATATTCTGAAAAATTCAGTCCTATAGACTTTGATTCCATTGATTTATTATTAAAAAACCAACAGTAGCGACGTGATACAAAAAAAGCATAAAGGCTTTCACTTCACGCGATTGCATTCGCAAGTTCTGCAAGACCAAACAGCAATGCCAATTAATACAAATCCTTCTTGGGAATGGTGAGATGATATTAGAACCAAAAGTCTGGTTTTCAGACAAGAGCAGACCTCTGAAAAACCAGCTTTTAGAGTCCAGTCTTGCTGATAATTTCACCATAGATATAATCTTTAGATATGGAATATAATCTCATTGAAGTAGAACAAAATCGAAAAGTCATGTGTATTTATAGTTAACTTTTATTTTTCTCATAATTCTATTAGTTTAGATTTTTAATCAGTAGTAATGATGATGAGTATCATCTGATATAGATTAACTAAAAGAATCGAACGAAACACTATTAAATAGCTGAAATTCTATGATCATGATCACAGCTGAGCCATCTTCAGCAGATTTAGCTACACTAAAATCCCCAGCTACTTCATTTATATGTTTATTAAATTTGGGTGATTAACATATGTATATTTAATTCAATGCAGGTCTAGGAACAAGATTGAAACAAGCCATAACAATTCTAATTTAACATTGTACTAACAATCTTCGTGAACGATTTTATGAAACTATTATAAATTCTAAGGAATAGTTCTATAATTTATCATTTACAGTTATTAATCGAAAAAAATGATACTTTATAAACTTTTTCTGTTTTATCTCTTGACCTATTTTTGGTCTCTGTTAGAATATTAAGACTAAATTATACCATAAAGTATGTCTTCAGTTAATCAGAATTTTTATAAAACACATTTTGACTATTTTTCACATTAACATTCTTTTTTTTGACATTTTTACAGCCAACCAAAAGAATCAATATTTTAACATATATTAATCAATGAAAGAACTTTGTTCAAAAAAAAAACTAATCTTTACATAGAATCAATTTCAAATCGAAAATGTTCATGTCTTATGTTTTTTAGTTAATTTGATCTATTTTCTTTTTTCCATTGATGATGTTTATTATTTCTAATAAAACAAACAAGTAAATATTGTCTATAAAATCATATTATCACTCTGTCTTAAGTTACCTATTCAATCAATGCGAAAAACAAAGCAATAAAATCACAATAGTATTAAATAGCAATGTTGTCAATCTATTTTAAACATGTATATGATATTATAAACAATGAACGATACAATAAGTTTAGTGTCAAATATCATTTTAAAACATTTGTTTGTATATGTTCAGTAATTTGAATCTTATATATATATTGATCAATTATAAATAAATCCCAAGTTCAACTATACATTTATTCATTTGAGAAAATTTTTAATACGAATAATAATGCTATTTCATATTGTTGTTATACTTATTTTATTATCTATATTTATGCCAATAAGTATTTCATTTGATCATACTATTCGATTATATGATTCATTTGCTGAAATTCATCAAGAATATAAAGGACCACTTCGTTTTCAACAAATTGATTGGAATAATATCAAACATGAAAGTATTATATTACGATCATCATTAGGTAATCATATTAATGATACAAATACGATGTTTGAACGACGAATCAATCGAATTCATATGAATATGACAGGTAATTAAATATAATTAATATTTCTTATATTAAATTTTTGTTTTTTTTTTGTTTTCAGGTAAAAAAGTTTTTGTTCGTAGATATCCTGAACATAAATTTCCTATTATATGTGAAATAATCAATGAAGATAATAGTTATACACTTGTACGTGAAATTGAAACAGGACATTATTTTCGTGTTCAATCGAATCTTATTGAATATCTTAATGAACCACCAACAAATCCAATTTATGAAGTTTCTTTTCATCCTATACCAACCAATAATTCTTTTATTGTTAGTTATATTATTAATAATCTTCGATGGCAACCACGTTATATACTTCAAACATTTTCTGATCGTTCACCAATATTTCAAATATTAGTTGATATTATTAATACAAGTCCATTTAATTATCATTTTAATCAAACATATTTAATGTCAGGTGATATTGATATTACATTTGGTACAAATAAAATTTCATCATTAATTGATTCAAAAATTTTAACTAAAACAAATATTGATTATAGTGGTATTCATTTATTTTCATTTATGAATAATTCATTAATAATTAAACCTTATTCAATATTTACATTACCTATTCAATCATCTAATATACAAATAAAAACAATATTTATATATACACTTATATTAACAATACCAACAATATCAACAAATAATATTATATCAATTATATCAAATAAACATAAATTTCAACGTCTTTATCAATTATCAAATAGTTCATCATTTTTACCAACAGGTCATTTATTACTTTATGATTCAACATTAAATGTACTTACTGGTGAATGGCATTTACCAACATTAACTGAATTTGAAAAATATGAATTTAAATTAGGTGAAGATCCTGATATTATATTAGAATATAATCGTACAACAACAAATAATCAAAAAACAAATTCATCATTAATAACAACAAATATATTAATACAAAATTATAAACAACAAAAAATAAATATAAGATTTAAATCTATATGTGAATTATCATTAGTTTGTGTATTTTATGATGATAAAGCACGTTCACTTGGAGCTCGTCTAGATTATGAACTTAATCTTAAAGCTAAAGCTGAAGTTGCATTTTCATTTACAACTATAAGACTTTTTTAAAATTTTAACTTTTTATGAGATTTTTGTTGACCTTTGTTCTCTTTTTTTCTTCAAATATCTCTATTGATCTAGCCAACTTAAATCTTCTTTGATATTCATTATTGTAAAACACTTGATGATAATAAAATCATACAATTACAATATACAAAAATAAAAGTATCATATATTAAACTCGTATGTGAAAAAAAAAACATTATCAAACGAACGTGAAAATAATCTTCGGACATAATGATATGAGTTCATATATCATATAAAAATAAAAAAACAAGAATGAAAAAGATAGAAAAACACATGAAAAAAACAAGTTTTATGAAGGTGTATATTTGCATCTACCTCCTCCTATCGATCAACGATAGGCTATAAGTGGATGTAAAATAAGAGCAGCATATATATATCTATATAATAACAGGTTATCAAAAGAAGAATTTTAGACATTAGTTGTTCATATCATTGTAACAAAACACAAAGATATATTAATTAAATATGAATATAATTAATAATTTAAAAACAGCATCAAACAATGAATGTATGCTAGAACATGAAGATATTGAAGGTTCATATAATTTAAATCATCATATTCTATCAGTTTTTATATTATTAATTGTATCTTTTATTGGTACTTGTTTTTCAATTGTAACAACACGAATTAAACGTCTACATATTAATCCAATTATAATTAATACAGGAAAATTTTTTGGTAGTGGGTATGTTAAATAATAAATTATTGACTATTCAAACAGTAAGAAATTTTCATTTCATTTTTTAGAATCATACTAGCAACAGGTTTTATTCATATGTTACCACCTGCAATGGAATCATTAACTTCTCCTTGTTTACCCGAATCATGGAGTAAATATAGTGCTTATGCCGGTCTTTTTGCTATGTTAGCTGTACTCATTATGCAATTAATTGAATTTATTGCTCATGAAAAATATTATTCTCGTGTTCATTCAATAGAAAGTGGTACAAGTTCACCATCTGAAACAAGCCAACATGTAGAAATAGGAACTTCAGTAACTGAAGTTGTTAATACACCTGTAGAGATTAGTAAATCAACACATCATCATCATCATCATCATCATCACCATGGTACAGCTTTTCAAGATGATGTTCAAACTAATAAAATAAGTGCATATTTACTTGAATTCGGTATAGCACTTCATTCAATTCTAATTGGTATAGCATTGGGTACAGCTAGTGAATCTTTTGTTGCTTTATTTATTGCATTAAGTTTTCATCAATTTTTTGAAGCAATTGCACTTGGTGCACAAATTGCTCGTTTAGATCATTTATCATTAAAATCAATTATTTTTATGGTTATATTTTTTGTTTTAACAACTCCAATTGGTATTGCTATTGGAATTGGTATTCATTCACAAACATACAATCCAAATTCAATTGCTTCATTACTTGCCAATGGTATTCTAGATGCAATATCAGCTGGTATTCTTATTTATGTTGCTATTGTTAATTTAATAACAGCTGAAATGGGTGCTAGTGCTAATACATTTCATGCATTAAGTAAACGTTTAAAATTCTTATATTTTGTTGCATTATATGCTGGCGTTGCAGCTATGGCGGTTATAGGAATATGGGCTTAATAACATAAATAAGCGATGTTTTTTTTTTCTTTTATTGTCATTAAAATAAATATTTGAAATAAATAAATTTAAAGATTTTACATTAACATACCGATCGATATTTTAAATGCCAACGAGAGATTTTGTAAGCATGAAACAAATGACTAATACTTGTTGATATCTTAAGGATTTCACATTCTCTATATATATCATAAAATATATGTATTTATTCAAATTCTGGGGTGCTGGTATGCACCCCTGTTCTATTTCTTATCTGAAAACAATAAATCAAAGTCGACGGTTATCATCACTTGGACAAAGAAACAAAAAGATATCAAGAAATTTTTCAAAAGTTCTTATTTCAATAATATTTTAACTAAAAACTAATAATCGTTGATTATAAAAGTAATAAGAAAATATACTTATAGAATAAAATAAGATTATGTTACATGCAAACGCAGGCAGGATCTATTCATTGAGCACATATGATATAAAAATAACCGAAAAGAGCATATGTCAAAATAATAAAAAAAAAAAACATCGAACATCCTAAATCGATAATTTATTTCTGAACTGTCAATTATTGTTTTATAATATTCTTGATGACTATATATTGTATAAAATAAATGGTTAAAGTATGTTTTATAAAAATATGAACTTCTAACAGACATTACCATTCTACTCATAATATATTCGAAAATAACACAAAAGTTTCATTAGTAAGTTTTCATAACCATATAAAGTAATATATTCAAAATTCTTATACAAATTTATTGAATGTTTTTTATTGAATTGAGCATCAATTTTAATACATTCTGAAACAAATGAATGTTGATACTCAAAAGCTTCATCAAAAAGTCAAATTCAACAACACATTAAATAAAGAATATACAAATACTGAAACTGTTATTACAAAACTATTCGATGGTTTACCATTAAATGTAACAAAATAATATGTCATCACTCTTATTGGACTTTCTTTTCTCTTGTCTATAATATTACTCACATATGATTTATTAGCAAATTTTTATGAAATAAGATTTACAAAAAAAACATTTTTTGAAGTACAAGTGTAAAAATTTCAATCTTTCTTCCATCACTACACTAAGCTAACAAACATTACAGCAATGCCTTAATATTGAAACTACATCTCTCTTGCATTTCTAGATGATTTCTTTTTTTCTACATATCTATCGAACTTTTTAAAGAAAAAAACGACTTTATAACCGATCATAATTTCAGTATGTTATAGATAAGGATTCAATATTGATGATATAATTAAAAATGTTTTATATTTCAAACATTAGTTTAGTATTTCAAAGTATTTTAATTGAATGAACTTCTCATGTTTTATATAAAACTTTTTATTGAATCAATTGAATAGTTCAACTCATCGAAGCAACAAAAAAACAAAACATAAAAATTTAAGGAAATTTACAATATGAAGTTTAATAGAACGAAGGATAAGATGAATATGACATTGAATAGTTCGGATAAGCAGATGTAGTAGACGGAGGATAATAATAATAATCAGTTAATGGATAATGTGAATTATTAGTTGGTGTATAAGTCATTTGATATGTTGATGGCCAATAATCTAAAATCCGAACAATACTAAATAGAAATTAAATAATAAAGATTTAATTTACTTGATGACGGATTTGATGTAATAGATGAATCAAAATTATTATTTATTGAAAATTGTTTCATATCCGTAGATGTTGATACAATATTTTCTTCTTCATGTGTTGATATTAGACTTGAATATGTTGTTGTTGTTGATTTTCTAGTACGAGCACGACGATTACTAAACCATACTTGAATACGATTTTCTTCAATATTTAAATGTTTCGAAAGATTTTCACGTGTTGTTACATCAGGATATGGTGTATGAGAAAAAAATTCTTCAAGAATTTCAATTTGTTCATTAGTAAATGATGAACGATAACGACGTTTTGTAGTAGTTTCACATATTGGTAATGTTTCATTAAGTGAATTATCTAAATAATAAAAAAATTTTTTGTCAATTAAATTTACAAAAAAAAAAATTTTAATATTTTACTTTTGCTTTCATCTGATTCTTCAATAGTTATATCATTATCATATATTTGTCGATTATTAAATTTAATTTGTCGTCGACTACTTATACCTGGTTTATATGAACCTGTTTCAGCATAACGTGAAAGTAATTTTGATACACAACCATGAGATACTTGAAGCTATAAAATAAAATCATATTAGTTTCGATAATTAGCCTTTTGTATGAGATATGTTATACTTGACGACTAATCATACAAGGACGAATTCCTTCTGATGCTAATTCAATAATTTTTCGACGAATATGATCCGGTAAAGGACGACCATTAATAAATACACCACCTAATTGATTGACACGACCATGACCAGCTAGAAAATTAATAAAAAATAATTTTTATTTTATGTTATTAATAAGATTTACCAAGAAGAGCTTCTTGTTCAGCTTTTCGAAACATCTTTGTCCTACAAAAAAAAAGAAACAAAAACTTTTAAATTTAATTGAATATGTGATACGATTAACAAATCCTGTATTGGAATTCAATTCGAAGTTGATTGACTGAAGTGAAATAATGAAGATGTACGAAGTAGTTATATGAGAAGATAAGTGTGAATAAAATTGATAAATACAAGTGAGAGAGAGAGAAATAAGAAAAAAAAAACAACCTGTTGTGTGTTAATTGATTAATAGAACATATAGATTGCTTTTAATTTTGTTAATATGTTTGTTATAGTCTGTGACGATAAATTGTCTAATTTTCTTATTGATAACAAGTAGTCGTCAATGGATGAAATATAATTTATATCATCATCAAGATGGTGTTATTTTTCAATATTTTATGTAAGATGAATGATCAAACAATTAATCAATATAACGGCATATCAGAGTATTTATTTTTTTGATCAATGATATTTCATTCAATGCATATATTCTTGAAATAAATTTTATGTAAATTATTAAAATTGGAATGATTGCGACGGCTGAATCAGGAAGAGGTTATTAGGATTTAGTTCCTTTGTTGAGATTTTCGTACATATATTTTTCTTTGTGGAATTCATAAGGAGCGTCTCATAAGTTTTGAGTATGTCCTACTAGCTGTTAACTCGAGTATTAATGAAATCTTGATGTTTCACAATAACCAATTTGATCATACTTGTATAATTTATTGTACTATAAATCAGATGAAAGATGTAAATGGAGAATATTTATTTTTAATGAAAACTCATCTATATATGATAAAAGGGAATGAATTAGGGAAAAACATTTATGTACGTATGCACAATGATGATGTTTGATGGAAATTGTACGTTTCATCAATGACAAGCGAATTTTTACTTTACGACATTGATCAGATTTTAGAATTACAAAGATACCGATTGAATCATTTGATTTACTTTAAATTAGAGATAATCTTTATTTTTGTTGATGTTCACAGAATAAACTAAATACCATACTAATTATTTCATGTTCACTAAAACTTTGAAAATCGTATTGTGACTATGCAAGTATAATTGAGAGTCAAATAAAAAGCTCATATAAATATAGTAAGAAGCAAATCACTTTTGATTTCCAATTAATCTAATTTTTATTGAGACCGAGAGTTTATGGTACATTCTTTATTTCAAGGGAGATTATTCACAAAGAGTACTAATCGTCTACTAAAAAATAAAAACGAGTATTGTTGAATCTTTCTAGATGTAATACGAACTAACGCTGGAATTATTTTCTCTAAATCAAGATTAGATTAGAGTTACTCAATTCATAACTTAGACCGTGAAAGTGTTGGTTGTGCGTAGCATCTCTAGTCTAGAGTAGGCATGCACTCAAGCCATATGGATCCTTCTTGCCTAGATGAAGAAAAATACTCTTATTTACTGAATCGCGTGATATACATTTTTCCATCAATACGAGGTTGAAGTAGAGTAAAGACACTAGAGAAGGTCAAAAGAGTAGTTTTGACAAGGTGGATAGGTAACAAGTTAGAGCTAATCATAAATTTCAAAGTGAATAAGTTTGACTTTGAATTGTCTTTCAATTTTATTTGAATATTTTATTCAATTAGATGAATAACTACTTCATTCTAGACGAGAGTGTTGCTAAAAGAAATTTAGAAACGTAATGTCTATGTTTATACTCGATAAATATCATCTGTTAATCATTGATATGAATCATATGTCAATGATTGCTAAAAACAAATAAGAGTATGATTTATTATTAAATAATTGTGACAAAATTTGAATATAATAAAAATAACTTTTAAGTATTTACAATAATGAAATTTTAAATCAATCATTTTTGTTTTATTTTTTTTTGGTTTTCTTAAAATAATTGATGATTATCATATATAATATTTGCAAATAGATGTCCAAATATAGCTTTTTTTTTTTTTTGTTTTGTTTCTATTATCATCATCGATAATTATTAGACCAAACATATGGTAAACATATACAAACAGCTGCAAGCATAAACCAACAAAAAAAAAAAAAAGAAACCTGTATGACATGATTTTTCTTATACAAATATACATCATTTTTTTCTTTTTTTTTTATCAATAATCATCATGAAATTAATCTTTTTATTATTTCTTATATATTATCCATTATTAATTAATAGTGAAAATATATTATCTTATACAGATATAATTAAAAATTATTGTACACCACCATTTTATTATTATAAATCATGGTGTTATTATATATTTCCAAATTTAACATTAGATTGGTTATCAGCATATCGTTTATGTCATTCAATTGATAAACATACATATCTTGCATATATATCTGGTGATGATGAAATGATTGAACCATTACGTGATATATTAATTAATCGAGAAAAATCAAAAGAAATTAAATCTATATGGACAAATACAACATGGGGACAACAACGACGTACAATATTAAGTCGATATTCAAAACGAACTTGTCGTAAAATTGAATTAAAAACAAATTTTAAATTTGGACATATTGATATGTTTCGTATGCCATTTACAAATTGTCGAGAAAAACATACAGTTATGTGTCGAAAAGAATTACCATTAAATATTATTTGTCATCGACCATGGGCATTAGCATATGGTATATGTTATTATTTAGATGAACAAAAACGTTTTACACAAACAGATGAAGAAGAACGTAATATACTTCAATGTCAAGCATGGAAAGGACAATTATTTTCTAGTTCAAAACAAGAAAAAACTATACTTATACCATTTTTATCATATTCATTGAATAGTCTTCAATCAAGTACAATATTAACGGAAAATTTTGGTGGAATATCTTATTCATTTGAAAATATTATACAAGATAATTGTTCACTTATATCTGGTGATATATATTTAAGTACAACATTTAATCAATTAAAAAAACAAAATTATACGAAAAATTGTTCATTATATAATTCTTATACATTATGTCGACAAATACAAAATATAACATGTGAACCACCATGGTTTTATGATGATGGATTTTGTCTTTATTTTTCTTCACAATCACTTTTTGATATGAATTCTGGATCAATTGAATGTTCACAAAATGGTGGTCATCTTTTATATATAAATAATGAAGAAGAACTTTTTCGTTTAACACATAATCTTTTACATTTATCACCATTTTTTAAACATCTTTCATTAGCTGGTGTATGGTTAGCATTATCCTATAGAGCATTGAGTTCAGCTAATGGTCATATAGAAAATAATTTTGATTGGCGATGGGATTTATCAATTGAATCTTATTTAGATGAACAATGGAAATTATATGAATGGAGAAAATTTTTTCAACATCGTTTATCACCATATATAGTTAGTGCAGGTGATTGTGCTGCATTAATTCTTGATTCAAAAATACGTGAACCTATTGAACGTACATCATGTCATAATCAACGAACAGTTGTATGTCGAAAACCATTAGATAATGAAACAAAATCATTTCATAAGAAGAATAATTATCAAAAATTTTTACGTTTAAAAAATTCAACTGAAAAAACTGAATATTATTCAAAATCAAATAATATATCAACATTATCTACTCTTATGATTATTCGAAATATATTTGAATTATTAAATACAACAACATATAGATTAATTATTTATTTTAATGGAACTTCAACATTAACAACAAATCTTATTTTTATATGTAAATCAAAAGGAATTATTTTTGAAAAATTAATTTTATCTAAAGAATTATTATCAATTATGAAATTTGATATAAATATAAAATTAATAGAAAATGAATATGAAATATTATTTAATTATTTATATTCATCAAATTGTACAAATACAACAAAATATCAATGTATTTATTTATCATGTATTGAAAATGATTCATGGTATTATACATTAACTGAAATTGAACATCGATTAAATATGATTCGTAATCAAACATCAACTAATAATCAATGTTTAATAAAATATAATAATTCAAATTTTCATGCACAAATATGTTCAATATTAATTGATCAATTTCAAATATCTGAAACAAATTTATTATCAACTTCAATATCTTTATTAAAAACAAATGAATGTATAGATTTTGGTGGACAATGTATACCTGAATCATTGATAGTATCATCATCAATGCAATTTATAGATAAGAATTTAAATTGTTCAATAGGATTTATTTGTTGGTTACAAGGTAAATTAATTTTTTTCAAAATGAATATTCTAACTACTTTTTGGACGAGAAGAACTTCAGATCAAAAAAAAAAAAATTTGTTTTTGTTTTTCAATAGATCTTAATAATTTATAATAACCAAAAAAAACTAGTGTTCATTTTAATTTTGTTTTTCCTTATATTCAGGTGAAAGTTGTGGTATCAATTCTTATTGTATTGATCGTATTCGATTTCCATGTCCTTTAATATCTCATTTAAAAAATATAACATGTTCAAATTCTCATCATGATTGTTGTACATCATCATTAATATCAAATGATTCATCATTAATTATTTCTACTAAATTAAATAATCAAAATTGGAATATATTTTTATCAATATATTATTTTTCATTTTATGGTACATCAAAATGGGATAAATTATTTTTTAATTCTTGGTTAAATATGGGTAGTGATATATCATATGATTTTATTAATGATGAATTTTTATTTTCATGTATTGTTATATTTATTGAATCAACATTATTTTTAACACATGAATCATGTTTACCAATACATTTAACAACTAATGATAAACGATCAATATTATTTTCATTGATAAAAAAAAATGATAATGATGAATATGATAAAATTGCATTACATATTGATACATATCAAATATATTCACCATTTCAATTAGTACGTCTTGCATATCAACATGATTTTCTTATGAATAAAACATATAAAAAAATAAATAATTTAAAATTAAATAAAGAAAAAATTAATGAATTTTATTGTGTTCTTGTTTTAAATGAATATGATATAAGACAAATTAAATTAATTAATAATTTTGAACGACAATTTATTTTTTATAATAATATTTCATTATTTTCTTTTATAAATTCAAATGATGATGATGATGATGATGATATTGAATGGTTATTTTCACCTATTGTTTGTATTCTTGATGATAAACTAAAAGATTGGACTATTGTTGGTATTAGTGGACAACAACTTAAACATCAATGTAAAATAATTAATCAAATAAAATATTGTCAAATGACATTTGTTTATTCATCAACATGGATGTATGATGAATGAATAAAAAAAAATAAAAAGACAACATTTTTTTTTTCTTCTCACCTACAATACACAAATGTAGACATCTGTTGTATTTGAATGAAAAAATCCTAGAAGCCTAATTTTTTTCACTTACCAATTGTGTGTATTAAAATAAAATTGGATTTGATTTTGATTTTGATTTTTTTTCTTGTATATGACTTGTTACCAAAATAAATATTTGCACATTTTTTCTTGACTCAAAAATAAAGATAATGAGTTCAAATTTGGAAAACAGAGATTTCTTATCTTTCTGCGTATGCAAAAAAAAATCAACATTTTGTTGTAAAATCAAAACCGATAGATTTTATGCTTTCCGATAAGAATTTTAAATGATTGTCAAAACACAAATTTTCAAGAATATTGTAAAACAAGATTAATTTGTTTCAATTGATAAGAAACAGCCCACACATATATATTGGTCGTATTATTCTTGATGGTTAGATTGACTCAACTATCGAAATATCTGTCAATCTCTATGGCGCTATACAAATTTTTATTCTTAATTGCTATTTGTTACGGTCTGTGAAGCAAGAGTGAGGTAATTTACTTTTCTTGCTATCGCCTTTAACATTACTTGTTCATGTATCCTTGAGAGACATTAATGACTTGTTCAGTACATATGAATGGATTATTAATTAGTTATTTAAATAGTAAGCCCTTGTTGATGACAATTTCATATGTTTGTCATGGTTTTGTTAGGGAAAGATGTTCAAATTTCTACTCTATATAGATTAGCACTTCTTTTAGATTGTGGCACACAAAATACATTCTGTTAAGTTCGTAAATGACCAAATACAGAATGTCAATGTAGTTAGAGGTTTTTATAATTGGAAAGAATATTATGTGTTTGACTTAAAACTTTGTTCAATCAAAACTAATATATCTGCTAAAAATTCATATGTTATTTAAAAGTACTAAAGCAAACACATAGTCAAAAGATGGATTAAGAGTTTCTAATTTTATCTTGATAGATAGATATTGAAATATTTTTTAAAACGATAAACTTTAATATTTTAAAGCATATATTTTGTTCTCTCAATGAGTGAAAGAAGTTGGACTTCTAGTATTTTCTATTTTAATACAACAGATCTTAGCATTTGTATGAATAATTAGGTTAATATCAATCAAAATAAAACAAAAGAAAATCACAGTTTTAGAATATTAAAAAACAATTCTTTTTAACTTGAATTTACAAAAAAACATTCTTACAAAATCAATGCTTCCTAAATTATCTATTTTGTTACTGTTCAGGTAACAAATTCTAGAATATGTACGAGTATTGAAAATATCACATACATCTTATATTTTATTTTTTTGCAACGTGTTACTACATACATTATTTTAGATATTTTTTAATAGATTTCTTCATAACATATTTGATTTTATCTACTATGATCATTCATATTTATACATGTTTCATTTGTTCTTTGATTGATAGTTTCGATTTTTTTTCTTTCCTATTACTTACGTTGTCTAACACATCGCATGAAGTATCATACAAATAAATCAAACTATAAGAATTTACACATATCTATTGAGTTTTGAATATATTGTATTGAACAAAGAAAATCCAGGAAAATCTATATCTCAATCGAAAAATATTTACATATAAAAGAATTATCTTTGATAGTTTCATGAAAATTCGATCTATAAAAAAAAATGTGAATATTTTCTTTCTAAGACTTGTAACAAATGTTCTTATTTTTTTTTTTTTTGATCGAGTTTTGTGTAATAAATGATAGGAAGACGAAACAAAACGTTTCGCTTCATATAATTAGCCATGAACTATAGTATAGTGTAGCTGATTCAAATTAGTAAATGTTTTTCATAGGCACATGTGTTGATCATTACCCAGAACAATTGATTTTTCACTGGAAAACACAATTATGGTTTAAATACTATTGCAGTACTCTTTTTTTTTGTTTCTACACTTCATCATTAGATTTTATGGATATTTCATGTTTTGATCACTTGCTGGATAATTTATTTGGAATAATTTTATTTGATTCCATCTTCAATAAAAATATTCATGTTATATACATAGTGACATCATATTCACTTGTATGAAAACCTATATAAATACTTTTCATAGAATTTATTTTCAATGAATATTTATTCAGTTAATGAGCAATAGTAGTATGAAATAAGAAAGAAGTTCACTGTCAAGATTTATTCTGATAGAAATTATGATTACAAAATGAGAATAAATTATTAGTTTGTCAAACTTAAAATTCATAATTGAACAAAAGATTTTAATTATTTTGTTCAATTCTGATTACAATATTAAATTCATAATAAAATTGATAAAAAATCTAAAAAAGAAAATGTATTGATTAAAACCTATTATATCAATCATAATCAATTGTAGATTCAAATAAAATAGTACAAAATAGATAATCAAATGCTTATCTATAGATCATCATCGTTTTGTCCTTGTATTAATGTACTTTCATAATATTCTGTCAAACATTTACCTATACGAATATATCAATAGTTTTCATTTGATAAGTATGAAATTGGATCGTGATATTCTTGTCAATAGCTATTCAAAAAAAAACTATGCGTACAGGTAAACAAACACGTTTTTTTTCATGTAAAGTGCTAATATAAACAACGTAATTGCACACATTAATATTAGCATTTCATACACATAAGTCGTTGTTTACCTGTAGAGATATTTTTTATTTGAATAGCTATTTGCAACCAATTCCCCCCCTTTCGTCATTCTATTTAAATCATGATTTTGTGGTTTCGTCTTCTTATAATAATCGGTATTATATTAATTTTGATCGACAGCAAATGGATTAACCACCAAGAAGGAGAAGGTGATGATGATGGTCGTGGTAGTCGTGTTGATCGTGCTGCAGCAGTTGTTGAAGTTCTTGGAGGTTTCGGAGGTATAAAAAATCTATTGCTTAAAAAAGAATAATTCTATTCTTATCATAGAGATATATCAATATGTATATATTTATGTACATCTATGAAATATGCAGGAGTATCGTTACTCTACTCTACAAAGTAGGAGAGGGTAAGGATGAGAAAATTTCTTTCGGTCAGAGTACAAGGTACGACAAAACCTTACTCTACATATATACAATGTTATAAGGGCATAAAAAAGGTGATTCATAAGCCATATTAATTTCTTTTCGTCTTTCTATATTAAAAATATTTAATCTATTGGTCATAATGTTTGATACGAAGTTTCATAGTTTTAATCTATACTAAATATCACTTTCTTTATTTAGCAAAGCATACTAAGTTCAAATATATGATAATTTTTTTTTTTGCTCATACTATTTCATTAAATTAGTTAGCAGATATCAATTATGTTTGTTATCAACTTCATGATAACGAGACATTTTCATATATTTGTTTTTTGAAATGATTTGTATATAAAATGGAGTGCATATAGACATCTAACTACAATCATTTTAACTAAATTAACAATACTATATAATACAGTGCACGTTAAAAAATCTCATGTCACTCTTTTTTCTTTTATTTTGAATCATGTATTTAAATCATACAAGGTTAATCTGATTCGATTATATAGTAAAGGTCGAATACTGTAAGTGTACTCATGTTTAATATGATAAAGCCTTGAATATACAATACAATAGAAGAAAAAAAATAAACGTCAATACTAGGAAAAAAAGACAAAGCTATATCATTGTTGTGAAGGATCTGTTTCAGATTAAGTCACCTATTCAGAATTCAGAAAAAAGTCGAAGCGTACTGTATGGTATTTAATTAATCTTATTTTCATAAAACTTTACAGAAACTAGAATTATTGTAGCTTTTAGTATCAGCTGAAAGTTTTTTATGTATAATTTTGTAGAACTTTTCAAAAGTTACAAGCTCATACACTTAATATTTGCGATCATATGCTCTTTAATAGGAAAAAAATACGATTTGTGAATGATTTAACACAATTTTTCACTGATGATGAATCTTCATGTCTTTAATAGTCTGATCAAACTTTCACAAATATTATTCACTATGTAGTACTATAAGATACACTATTTGGAAGTTGTACTATAAGTGTAATTGAAATGACAACTCACATCTTGTTGCCATTCCTTTTTAATTCTGAATAAATGATCTAATTCGATAGTGTCCTTCATAAAAATAATATAATTGATATAATTTTTTTCTTTTTCAAGGTTTTATCTTATTAAACAGGTGTCTGTATACAGTATTCAACGTCTATATTATACAGGCATAGAATCAAATTAAATTAATATTGTGTAGTTTACATATATATGATTCAAAAGAAAAAAAGCAATGTAAAACTTTCGAAGTGCACTGTGTTTATATATATTTTTAATTTGATTAATTTCAAGTTGATTGAAATCTGTAAAAGGCAATGGAAAGATATTCATATTTAATTGACATTTGTTTTTTAATTTAGATAGAGGAAAAATTAATGGAGTACCCATAGCACCTATCGTTGGTGGTGCAGTTGGTGGTGGAATCACCCTTGCAATTATTGTAGGTTGCTGTGTAATTTTTTTTACATGTTTCCTTCCATGGATGAAAGGTCGTCCATTATGTTGTCCCAAATTTTATATTCATGGAGCAATACCTATAGGTTCTGATATAAGCGATTTAATCTTTATATCGGGTACATTTGCAAGTTATCATTATATATCTGATGAATATTATGGTCCATATGATATGATACTTGGATTTTATCCAGAAGCTGGTTATATTGTTTATGGAAAAGGAAAAGATAATGTGGGTACTTATGTTATAAAAGGTATTTATTCATCAAAAACACTTCGAATGAGTTTGAAAAAACATTATCAACTTGGAACAGGAAATTCAGAAGAAAATTTAGGTCATAAAGCAACTGTTCAAGTAAAATGGGATCGTATTAATCAACAATTTGAAGGCAAATATTATGTTCGAAATAAATTGCATCATTATGAAAATAAATATGTAATTCGATATGAAGGTGCATAATGTTAATATTTATGTTCATTATAATTTCGAATATGATTCATTCAAATGTTTGACTAAATTTTCTTTGTTCTTTTTTTAAAATTCTATACAAAACAACGAACATGAGAGAAACAAAAAACAAAAATATATCGTCTTGATAAATTCATTACGTATTATCAAGTTGTTCTTTTCATATACTTATGAATTAATTATTCAATTGTCATCTTTGACAATCATTTTCCAAAGATCAATTCACTGATAATTATAACAATGATATTGTCTCGTCTTTTTTTTTGATTAATTGTATTTAATTTAGTTCATTGTTTTCTTACTTCTACAATTTTTGTTGAACGAAAAAATAAATATACCTGATCGATGAAAATACGTTGGTTGTTTGTGGTCTTACAAAGTTATTAGTAAGATGAACCATATGATTTGAGCCCGAAATAACCATCAGTTTTTTCTCAAAGTGATATATTCTATCAAAACGAATAAATACGTTTGAAATCTACAAAAAAATGACAGAACTGAGTCGATCACAGTGAACTTCGGTAATGCTGATGCATCTGACGAGAGAACGTCTCCAAATCTTAATCGCATATCGAGCTTATACTTTGCCCATAAGTAAGACTCAATGAGACTAGTAGAAGTCCGGAAAGATTCGTCCTCATACACTGTCCTTCCGGAGTTACAACCGTTTTATTGGTTTTTCGACCTCTGGCAATGGTATTTATAGGGAAGCTCAGCAATGGAATTTTGACCTGAAATTTTGTCCATAAACAGATATCATGGCCACTAGAATGTTCGAAAATTTTCAGCTAAAACGAACATTTCTTTCTCGAGATATTGAGTTTCTAAGAAGCTCAGTTTTTTGACCTTTGCCTTTGAAATATAGTCGTTTCTTGAAAATTCAATATCTTGAGAAAGAAAGGTTCATTTTAGCTGAAACTTTTCGGACATGCTAGTAACCATGAGACCTGTTTATGGACAAAATGTCAGATGAAAATTCCATTGTTGGACTTCCCTGTAAGTAGCTGCTAGAGGTCGAAAAACCAGTAAAACGGACGTAACTCCAAAACGACAGTGTATGGGGACAAATCTTTCCGGGCTTCTACTAGTTTCATCGAGTCTTATTTATGGGCAAAATATGAGCTTGATCAGCGATTAACACTTGAAGAGGTTTCCTTGTGAACCGTCTGTACTAGAGGCAGAGTTCAAAACGGTCCCAGCTCGAAGATTAATTTTTTTATTATAGATAATATTGCTGAAATTTTTTTTTGAATAGAAAACGTATATTCTGAAACTGGTTTTTTCTTGATGAATTTAAACGTGCTATATGTGTAATTTGTTCTGACCAATTCGACTTTATGTTCATCATTAATATTCTGTTCATCTTCGATTTTAAGCATACGCATGTGACATATTTTCTTCAACTACCGCCATTATACCATCAATTACTTCCATTAACGCGTTATACTGCCAATCAAAAAAAATACCAAAGTTTACTGGTGGTTGTTTTTTCATTGTGTAGTAGAACTGATAAGAGAAGATCGAGCACTAGGGAAATTATAATGGATATTATTTCACGTATTCACGTGAGGATAAAAATGCGTTTTTTTTTCCACAGATAATTATATTTGATAATTTATTAAACTAACTTTCATTTGGAAAGGTATCTCTGCAGTCTCCTTGGATTGAACCAAACTTTCATCTTCAGTTACTCTTAAAGTTTTACTCTCCTTTTAACTCTTAGTTAATGTTCGCAGTGTAATTAGTTGAATTGACTTGAAATTCTTTTGTATATAAACGATATTTATAAACTTTATTTCAATACTTCGTTGCCAGTATGAATTGTGTTTATTTTTATTGATATATTTCTATTTCTATATGTTTTTTTTTATTGTTTTACTCTTTATCTATAATAACTATAATATTTTTTAGATAAAATTTGTGTGTTTTGGGTTCTACTCAACAAAATGATGGAGCAAACAAAAATCAATCACTGCTATTTATATTGACTAATTATACTCTTATAACTGTAAGAAATAAATATAATTTTGCCTATGAAAAAAATCGGATAAGAGCACATCTATCTGAAACATACCACGTGTACATCGAAGTTCGCCGTCAGCGACGGGACCTAGTGTATCTTGTAGAGAATTTTTTTTTGATCAAAACCTACGTACTGAAATTCCTAGCATTGATGCACGACTTGAG
>CAJNOP010000785.1:0-12421 GCA_905250075.1 Rotaria sp. Silwood1
GTATACAGGAACATCCAATGAAAACTTATTGAACAAATCAAGAAAAAAAAAAGCAACTTGTTCTAAAAGCACATTTTTATGATTGATTTTAGTCATGTTAAGATTCCTCTTCCAATCATTTCAATATGTTGTACATTGATGACAAATAGGAAAAGTTGTAGCGGCAAGTGCTGACAATAATTCGATAACAACTCAAAATCTATATCATTAGATTTGTAAAAGGAATCCACAAAGAATAGAGACCTGTTTTTTGATTCTCAACTCAATATTTTGACCTCAAATTTTTACTGTGAATACATTTTACATCTGAATATTTATGTATTCTCGGAAAGGAATGATCTGAAATCGGTACTGAGAAATCCTATTTTTAATAGATTTTATTTGAATATAAAATTTATTCGTACTTAACACTCTAATCTTGCATAAATATACTAATATTTAAATTTCGTTTTTTCGAAAATTTCTTTTTTTTATAAGGATATTTAATTAAGTTTTCAAAAATTTGGCAAAGAAAAAAAGTAGCGTCGTAAATATGAAAATGATTCAATGGAGACAACAGAAGAAGATGTGTTATTCTATTGTAAACTTCATAGTAGCATGATTAAGTTTCAAAATTCATCTGCAACAGAATTCATCAAACTAATGTCTATATTAGAACAAGTGTAAATGAAAACCTTTTTCAACAGCACAAGATAAATTCGAGTAATATAATGTTCTTTTACTACGATGTTAAAACAAGAAATTTCCCATAATATATAATTGTGTCTTTTCTGTAAAAATCTTTTTATAGATTTTTTTTTGCTATCTATAAAATATCATCTTTTATAATTATCTCATATTATACTAAATGTATGAAATATTTTCTTCTAAAAGAAATTCTGTTAAGTTTTAATAGAATGTATTATTGCTTCTAAGATATAAACATGTTCTATATTATCAATTTTTAGTCATAGAATGGTTCAATAATGGCATCACTGGGTGACATTTGTACACAATTTCCTGATACATAATCTGTTCACGGGTAATTTTGATCCAACTGATCGATAATAATATGCGATAGCAGTAAGACAAAAAAAAAGAAAAATACCATATACAGCTGATTTCCACAATAATACAATTAGCAATAATATCTCTTCCTTTTTTTAACAAGTAGTGAGAAGATGAAAGAAGGCTTTGAGAACAAGAATGAGAGGAAAGAAAGAATTTGCTCTTCATATTGTATTTATTGTTTCTCCCTTCTGTTCTTTTTTTTTCTCTTATTTTATTTCATTTCAATTTAGTTCATTACTTATATCGACGGTCCTAAACCTCATTTGTTCCGTTAGAACGGACATGGCTATAGGGCTAAAACTAAAACGAATTTCTCTCGCTCTTTACTTTTTCTGCTAAATCAGTAAAGAAAAAATTTTCTTAAAATAATATAAAACACCTGTAATAATGATATTTTTTAAACTCTAACATATACATGGTGTCCCTTAATCTTTTCGGTGCACCAATGCGCTAGCGTTGCCTTGGTTATTTAGTACTTCTAGATGGTGTACTGTTCAACTTGTAAACACTCATGTCAACTCGCATGATATTGTGCAGCGCACATCACGCTGGCGCGATGTCCGTGCACGTACCACGTTATCAAATCATCTAAGTGGTATAAAATTCAACCAATCAGTTTAAATGATGGATACACTCTGTTGTTTTTTGAGTCATTTCTTCTAAAATCTTTGTATGTAGTACATAATGGTTAATTTTTATTTTCAAATACTATTTATCGTTTGTCCATCATAGTTTTCTAATAACAAACATGCATCTGTTACAATTTTTTTTCTTTTTTTTTTAGATTATTTTTATTCCAAGTAAGCTCTAGCTTTTTCCAGATAAAGTAAGTTTGTTATTATAGAATCAAAAGAACAACTTTTTCAGACGTGTTATTTTTCTATTAATTTAAAATAAATATTAACTTTTGTTTTTTTTTCATAATTTATATTTTAAAAAAGTTTATATTTATTTAGGTATAAATTAAATTGAGAGTAATTATAAATTGATACCCCAAAGTTTTTAAATATTTTTTGTACTTTTCAAAGAAAATTTCTAGCCAGTATGTCCTTATTTCTAACATTGTAGCATCTATTTTCTGATTTTTTTCGTGTTCGTATATTGCTAAAATTTGTGTTTTATTAAATATAACTATTGCTGTTATATTTCTCTCTTTAATCGTTCAACTTTCTATATGTGTGTACACTTGTTTCGTTTAAGTTCAATTTTTTTTCCATTGAAATTTATAGTTAATGTTTATTTTAATATCTTTCATTCGTTTTTCGTGTGTAAATTTCTTGTTTGCTTTTGTCAGAACAATTTTTACGGCTCGATCAATGTTCTAGTTCACATATCTCAACGTTACACTTTAACTTTGGTATGTATGAATTGTCATTGTCGATATTTGGTTTCACCTAACACGTGTGATTTGTAACTAAGTAGAGAGAACTTGTTTTTTTTTATGAAACTTTGGCATTATTTCATCTATAAGCGTTTTTGTAATTAATAAAAGGTATTCGAGTGAAAACAATTTAAGCGTCAATCTTTTAATTGATTGCTAGAGAATTGACTTAAAAAAAGGAGCCGATCAGAATATACACCTACAAGAATATAGAATCAGCGCACCAGTATGGCGCACTAAAGCGCACAGCTGACATAGACACAGAAGAACAAGAAAACCAAAATATTTTCTTAATTAATTATTTACTTTAGTTTCTATATTAAATATGGTGATAAATAATGTGAAACTTATCAACATCAGTTATGCAGCGTTGACATCACTTGCGAAAAAAATTTACACAATCTGTATTTAATTGTTTATATTTTCTTTGAAGTATAAAATTCTTTTTTCTTTTTTTGAAAATAATTTTTCGATGTTTCTTCTCATTCTTTTACTTTGAATAACGACAAGATATTAGAAACATTTATTACGTTCAAAGATGTACACGGAGTTTTTTTTTTGATTTTGCGTGTTTTATTTGTGACGCTCTGAAGCGCTAATCAATAGGGTAGGAACAAAGACGAGAAAAGAGACGAGTACCAAATGGAGGGAAATATGATCACATAATGTGAAACACACCATGATCAAAACATGACTGTAAAAAATAGACTAATAATGAATACCGACGAAATGTTCATCTTAAGACTATAGCAGGCGCAGTAGAAAATGGGCAAAGGAGGGTTTCCGAAAAATGGAAGGAATGTGACTATTGATGCCATAAATTGTTGCCATCATTTAAATATGTACGCAGCAGAGCTCCTCGTGGGATGGGGCAAACGTATTTTGCAACAATGGTTTCGAAATAGGTGTCTTTCTCAGAGTTACCAAACCTTCTGCTTTGTTCAGGAGAACTCTGGTTTTTGAGCTTTTCTCCAGATGAAAGTATGCTTCATTTATAACAACTAGTTGACTTAGCTTTTTCTTTACTGGCTTCAAACGCCTTTTGTCAATCTATTTTTTTATTCATGTGAAATTTTCATACAATAATAGCCGAACAAAAATAAAAAATGATCTTTAATGCGCTGACTTAAAAATTAAGATAAACACTGATTTCAATGGTATAGAATTTTATGAATATCTCTTATATAAAATAGATCTGTTGAAATAAATTCGGTTATCAGAAAAATACTCTCATGTTGCAAAAAAAGTTTCGCTCTATACAGTAAATAGCTTATTTTTTCAATACGTTTAGTTTATTTTGTTTACATATTTTCATGGCGAATATGAACGGATTAATAATGTAAATTATATGTAATCCAATTTCTTTTTTTTTTCTTATATAGCTTGTCAGCAAATTTTACCGTATTTACTTTATTAAAAGAGAGTCGCTAGCGCTTCTGCGAACGAAAATGAAAGATTTTCTTCAGTAAACGCTTCTAAGTGCTTTTGATTTTCGAAAAAAATGCCCCTTTTCTCTCCTGCTTTAAAAAAGAACTTCTGGTGAACTTCAAGTGTTTCTTTGCGAAGTTTCTTCAGTTTTGAAAATAGCGTTTTGGTAACTCTGGTCTTTCTTGTTTAAATATGAATTTGATTGTGGTAAAATTATTTAAAATTTAACGAGCATTAAGTTTCATCTTACGCGAAGCCCTACAGCAAGTGATTCTTATCTAATCATTTTATTGCTATTATTAAAAAATAGTAAAATAGTTTATCGACAACGAGAAGCACAGTTGTGTACTCACTTAATTTATTCCTGTTTTTTTTTCAGAATGAAAGATTAAAAATGGCAAGTGGCTGTAATACACATAGTACAGTTCCTGGTGCTGTTGTGCCCGATGGTGGTTGGGGATGGATTATTGTATTTGCATCTTTTATGTTGAATTTTATAATGAATGGGTTAGTAAATTATTTTCTGTAAATCATAATCTTATTTCAAGAATAATAGAATAACATTTTCAATGGGTGATATATTTTTACGTCCTCTGATGGATAATTTAAACAAAACTCGAGGACCTGTTTCAGCTATTTTTGGAATTTTATCGGCAATAACACTTGTAACAGGTGAAAAGTTTTTCCCTCAGGATGAATTTTATATGTAATAGTGAATTTTAGGACCTATTGCAACCATATTTACAAATACATACGGATGTCGAAAGGTAACTACAGTTGGAGCTTGTTTAGGTGCTGCTGGTTTTTTAGCAAGTTATTTTTGGGCGAATCTTTGGTTTTATTATCTAGCGATTGGTATTACTGGAGGTAGGTTTTGAAAGAACTTCTTGTGTTTTGGTTATTGTAGATTTATATGTCAATAGGTATTGGTTTTGGTTTAATCTATTTACCAACTATTGTTTCTGTTGGTTTCTATTTTGAAAGTAAACGTTCTTTTGCTATGGGTATTGCGGTTTGTGGTTCAGGTTTGGGTACATTGGTATTTCCAGCTGTGATGCCATATGTTATCAATGCACCATTGTGGTTTGATTATGAAGGTGCTCTTCTACTTGAGGCAGGCGTTATCTTTACTTGTGTTATATTTGGTGCTTTAATGGTATTGTTTATCTCGATAAAAAGAAAGCTTTAAAAATTTTAAATCTTTTTTTTAGATTCCCTTGCCACAAGAACCAAGTGAAATAAGACGTGTAGAACGAAAAGCACGAGCAGCAACTAAACGACAAGCTCTCAAATTAGGAACTGCAACAAGTCAAAATGATGAACAACAAAAGCAATTACTTCCAAAGAATCGAGAAAGGTGTGAAGAATGTTTTTAACAATAATTAATTCTGTAAATATCTTTCTGTAAGATTGAAGAAATTCTAGGCATTCATTTTTATTCTTTAAATAAGAAGAACTTTAGTGAAGAAAAAAAGACTTGTTTGAGAATGAAGATAAGACAATGCGTAAGACACGAGACCCACTGAGATTGATGATTTGTTCTTCTGAAATATATTTCTTATTTTATATAGTTGTAACATGCTGACAGTCTACCATTGCACATGATTTATCAATGGTTTATGTTTTATTTTAGTGATGTTCCATCACAAGAAGGAAGTGTAGTTTCAAGAGAATCAACTGTTGTTGTTGATATTGAACAAGAATGTCAATGTGATGATAAACGCCGAATATCTTTATCAGATTTAAAGACAAATAGCCTCTACGTAAATAATTCAATAGACAAAACTCTTTTGAGATCTCATAAAAATGTATCCGAGACAGTGGCAACGAATCTGCCAGTAGTAATTGTGCGTAAAGATGTATTTTATCAAGGTAGTTTACATAATATTCCATTATATAATGAGAATACTGATGAATATCATTGTCAAATGATAAAAACAAGTGATATGACAAATGAAACAATGAAAAAAGCTGAAAATAAATTATTTCCGACAAAGATTGCTGAACAAATTGATTTTAATTTATTAAAAGATGCTGCATTTGCTTTATTTGTTATATCGAATGTTTTAACAAATCTTGGTTTTTATGTTCCATACAATTTTGCTAAGGATTTAGCTGCTGATGCTCAAGTAATTGAACATAAAAGACATTGGATTATTATGTCAATTGGTATAGGTAATTGTTTTGGCCGAGTCCTTATCGGTTATTTAGCTGATCGCTCATGGGTAACATGAAAACAAAAGACAACTTTTTTCCATATAATCTATTCATTTTTCTTTTATATTTAGGTTAATCGTTTAATATTATACAATATAACATTAATAATTGCTGGTATAGCAACAATGTTTGCACCATTTTGTAATTCTTTTGTTCAAACACATATGATTTATGCTGGATTATTTGGATTTTTTGCTGGTGGTTATGTTGGTTTAATATCAATTATTATTGTAGATTTAGTTGGTGTTGACAAATTATCTGATGCTTTAGGTGTTCTTTTATTATTTCAAGGTTTTGCTGTTGTTATTGGAACACCAATTTTTGGTAAGAACATCAACAAAGAAAAAGTTTTCGTTAAATATATTTGACTAATTTTAGGTACAATGCGTGATGTGTTTTCAGGTACTAATCGACCATATTTTTGGCCATATCTAATATTTGGTGGTTCAATTTTATTAAGTGGTCTGATTTTATTTGGTATTCCAGTATTAAAACGACGAAAAGAACGTCATCAAAAACTAACAAAACATCAGTTACAAATGGGAGTTTTATCATTTTCAAAACAAAATTTATCTGTACTCGAACAACAATAACTTTAATTAAACAACTTCGTTTGAACAATAAAGCTCACTGCAAACGTATATTTTGTGATAGAAAAAAAATGTTTTTCTTTTTCGTTTACGTTACTATTGCTTGAAGAGATTTCTTTATATCGCAGTATATATACACAAAATAAGCACAGTTAATTTATCTTAATACAATTTGTGTTTTCATTTTTTATTCTTATATCAACACCGAAGAAAAGATTGTTTTTATCGTTATTTATCTTATAAAGAATTTGAGGGTGTGGGTGTAACTGCAAGAAGAACAACTACACAAACACTCACGTGCTCAACTCATACTCATACATATACTGTTTTTTTTCCAGAATTTTTTTTTTGATATTTTGTTCTTTCGCCATTGTTATTGTCGTCGTTTTACTGTCCATTGAAGTTAATTTTAACCTTTTTTCGAACTTTTTCAAGCAGACCATTTAGATGGCTTGTCAGTTACAGTCGCTAAATCGAAAAAATGACACTTATTTATCTCTTTTTTTTTCTATTTATTAACCGGTGCATGATATATGATGCAACATTAATATTGTACTACAATAAAGAATTTCTTATTAGTTAAAATTTTCGATATTTTTTTCTTTCGACCTTCCTAAGGTCAACCTGACTTTTGCATACAAGAGGCAAATATTATAAACAAATATCAAAATAGCCGTCTCTTGTGTAATATTTAATAAAGCAGCTATAAAAGGCCTGTTGTCATTGTTTTTAACTGACAAAAATGATGGTCTCTTTCAATAATCTTCTCTAACAGCATTGCTGATAGAACAAGGCCTCTATCATCCTATAATTTTATCATCTACTCGATATGATCAATTCCAATGCAGTTTATCATTACTTCAATTAAAGGAAATAGAATCACTTGACATTGATTGTTATGCATCATCTCTTAAATTGAAAAGTTGACCTTATTTACTACACTGAAGAACATTGTTTGTACATCAGAGATGGAAACAATTATTTCAGAATTACTGAACGATTCTCACAGAGCATGACAGATATACTCGTACTATCGAAATTTACTACGAGATTCGTTGGAAACCTGGTTCAATATAAAATAAGTGTCCTTGGTCTTTTTTTTTCATACAGAATGTAATATATAACAACGAGCATGTTTTATCGGTGTCATAGATTTCCAATAAATAGGAACTTAAAAACTGAAGTCTCTTCTGTTCTAATATCAAGAGTCCTATCCTAATTTAAATTTCAATTCGATCCCTATTACGTTATCAACGTTCTTATTTGCGTGTTTTAGAGTGTAACTTAATCTAATATAAATTTATTTTGAGACAACTATAGATAATATAATTCGTAAACAAGAATGTGGACTCGGATCAGAGGCAAACACAAGACAGTACTGTGCTATTGTTCTGTTTTTTCCGCTTAACATATTAGAGAGACAATAAATATCATGATCTATAGTAAACATTCTTATTACATTAATAAAGTATATTACCATGGGTTTTCATTTGACAATTCTAGAAAACGACATAGCATAAAAATATGGTGAAAACTGTCAAGTTGGAATAAGAATACTACTTAATTTATAAAAAAATTATAAATATTTAAATCTAGTGGATATGATTTCAGTAATTCTGATGCAAATACGGTATGCGGTGACATATTGCATGCTTCAAAAAAAGTTCATATTTACTCTGAATATTCTTCATTATTAAGAACTTGAACATAATTAAGAAAATCTAGAAAAATTTACTTGACTTTCGTCATAATGATCTTAGGAAAGTTACGTTTTGAAAATAAATAACTAATTATGTAGCAATTTTCAAATATTTGAAATTATGTAAAATTCCTTTTTCGATGCAAAAGAACTAGAAAATTCTAACGATTAGTAGAAGACAAAAAAACTATAAACGATAATATAAACTTTGACATTGATTACTAAACGAAACTTTAATCTAGAAAAAGAGAATAGATTAAACTGGAATCAAACCATAAGAGCACTATCAATTATTGATATATGAAAGAAAATACAAAGAAAAACACAATATATTTATGATCTATTAGAATATCTTTGAATCAAGCGACCTTGCCTAGTCCAAAATAATAGTAACAGAATAAAATAAAAATTGACTATATATACAACGTGCATAAATATTTCTCGTTTATTTATTTTCATTTCTATCGGTGCAGTGTGTTCATATTACACGTTTGCTGATTTTCTTCATTGTTCGTTCACGTATTGTATAAATTTCGGACAATATGTCTTCTATATCTGAAGATCAAATTGTACGTAATTTGAACTATGATTATATCAATGAAGAACTTATCGATAAAGAACTCAAATGTTCACTATGTTTTCTTCCTTTTACGGCTCCAGTATCGACACCATGTCAACATGCTTTTTGTATGTCATGCATCACACAATGGTTAAACAAGAATTCATCATGTGCACTTTGTCGAAGTCAAATTTTAAAAAAGGATCTTACATCAATAAATGTATTATTCATAGCAAATATGCTTAATCGTCTTCAAGTCAAATGTAAAGCTTGCGGTAAAACAGACATGCGACGAGATGAATTTATGAATCACGTGAAGAACGAATGTCCCAAAGTGATCGTACGTTGTTTGGCCTCGCCTATGGATTGTCCATGGAATGGATCACGTGATCAACTCTATAATCATATGACTACGTGTCCTTTCAATCGATTGCAAAAGATAATTTTTGAATTAATGAGTATCAACAAATCTCTTACAGAAAAAAACGCACAATACGAATTCAAGATTAAAGAACTGACTGAACAACTTCGATTGGCAACTAATAAAGTTAATGAAAAAAATTGAAAATCATGCATATGTTCTTTTCATTATCTACGTTCATTTTTTTTTCGTTTGTAACATTTTGTTATCGATATTCATTAAATATGAAAAAGAAATACGATGAAACATTTGATGCAACCAGTTTATTTACATTTCATCGATGCTGTCCTTCTATATATTTGTTCTATCACAGAATGCATACTAGATAGAATTTATAAATGTTTCGTGATACGATACACTTTTTATTTGATAAGTCCTCATGAAAAACAAAAGTCAATCGAAACTCAACACAATACTTAAATAGCAAGAGATATATGGAAGAAAGTCGACTTGTTTTGACTTCTCTGATTATTTAATTTTTGTTCTCTTTGAAAAGAGTTCTAATCTTTTTTTGGGTGTCAATCTGTGTCTAGTCAAAGCTTCATAGCGAAACCTAGAAAATGAGAAAGAGTCACAATCATTTAACTATTTTTCAATATTTTTTCCGCTACACAATAAGTCTTGAAATCTATCGTCTAGATTCTTCGTTGCTCTACAAGTGTAAGCGACATTTAGATGTATCTCACTATAACGATAACGAATGCAAATAGTCAGAAGGACGTGAAACAAACCCATCGAGTTCAGTTGTATATCAATCAAATTTAGCCTATCAAGTTCACTAGTCGAAATAATGATCAGATCAGTCTGAGAGCATAAATAAACAGCACATGACCGCAACCCAATTCTTTTTCTTCTTGATCTGAAACAAGATGATCAATCGAGCAGTTTTAAAAAAGATGATATACAACTTGTAAATTACTAAATAGATGGACTGTTAAAACTATTAAACTTATATGCAATAGTTGCAAAACTCATTTCGTCGATTTCTTATCATTGAATTCAAATATTGATTTAAAAATTGAAATTTTTCTTTTTGGTAAAATGACATGAACAATAGCGAACATATTGAAAGTAAATCAAATAAAACACAATACAATAGAGACAGTAATGACACCGATTCTATTTTTAGCGATTGTTTGAAAGAGCATGGCTTCTATAGATATGAAAGCATTCAAGTCATAGTGAATACTTAATCCTGATAGAAACAATCAAACGCGATAATAGTACAAATTAGAAGTGTAAAACGAAGGGAATATCAATCGAGCATAATACAAATATTATTTACCGTGCTATATTATATGTTATTTTATGAGGGTGTGGATGTGGATGTGGATGTGGGTGGGTGTGGATGAGTGAGGGTGTGGATATGGATGTGGGTGAGTGTGGGTGTGGGTGTGGGTGTTGGTGTAGGTGTGGGTGTGGGTGTGACCATTTACTTCTTCAACACCCACACCCACACTCCCCCACACTCCACACCCCACACATTCACACCCACCCCACACCCACATCTATACCCCACACTCACACCCACACTCATCTACACCAACACTTACACCCTGAAAGGAAGATGTTGAGAATAAAATCTATATATATAATGTTCAGTGTGTGTGTCTGTCTGTGTGTTTCTCTGTGCCGGGTCAAATAAGACTCTAAGGGAGAGATCTCCAGGGGCTATTTTATGGGGTACTTATAGATCCTCAAGGGCTATCCTAAGAGGGTACCCATAGGTCCTCCAGGGCTATCCTAAGAGGGTACTCATAAGTCCCAAGTGCTATCCTATGGGGGTACCCATAGGTCCCGAAGGCTTATCCTATGGGAGTACCCATAGGTCCTCCAGGGCTATCCTATGGAGGTACCCATATCTCCGCCAGGGCTATCCTATGGGGCTACCCATAGGTCTCCAATGCCTATTATATGAAGGCACCCATTGGTCCCCAAGGGCTATCCTATGGGTTACTCATAGGTCCTCAAGGGCTATCCTAGCGGGATACTGATTGGTCATTAAGGGCTATTATATTGTGATACTGATAGGCCCTGAAGGGAGTAAGGCAATAGGGAGATAAGGCTATAAGGTCGAAGGCTACATTGCCTATAAACATATGTGCGATATGAGAGTATGAGGCCGTAGGACTATCTGTCTATATATGTAATATAGAGTGTCTGTATATATTTTACCGGATGAAAAGTTAAATGTCTGAGGTCATGCGTTAAAGGACAAAACAGCCGTGCAGTATGCACGGGTTCTCGCTAGTTGAATATAATAAATTTTAGAGTTGATTTATGACATTACAATCTAGAGTTGAACGCGACTGAATCGATTGAGTTGAGCATTTTATTGAAGAGATTGTTTTGAAATAGTGTCGTAAGTGAAAATTCTTCTGAAGAAGGGGGCAAGCCATCAGAACAAGTTTCTGCAGAGAGAGCAGAAATCTATTTCACCATTGAAATATTTTTTTTGCTCGCGAGCAATCCCACGCATTCTCCGAGTAGTAGATACGCCTTTATTTTCACAGAAGATCTCTTCTATTTAGTGTGGCTGGCTATAGACTGTGACTTCGATTTTATCAAGAAGCAAACTTCTAAAGCTGCTAATAATAAAACTACAAATATGAAAAACAAAATTTGTCCTTGAAATTATTCTATGTCGTCATTACATAGTGCGTCGATGATTGAAAATAACAATCCTTTTTTTATTTTGAGCAATGACACGAGCCTATTGGATGCTTATATCGCAAAAGCAATCCTATATTGCTTTTATTGCGCTTTTTTCTCTATAAAGATTTCTGTTTTGAAGAAAAACTAAGTAATTAAGTAAGCGATAGAGCAATATCGAATTTCTATTTATCAAAAGATAATGCCATACGCTTCTTCATTTCAAGTGAGTGCAAAAAATATCAGCTATGCATTAGATATGAAGATGAGTACCAGCAGCATTTTGTTTCATTTAAATGCAAGTGATGATTTCAATAGTATTTCGTTGTTTCATATTTGTTCTATTCAGGTAATTCTAAAGTATATTATTTTCCTATTCATTTCATCTTGAACAATCTGTTTTTTAAGCCTCACAGGTTTGATT
>CAJNOP010000785.1:12521-32634 GCA_905250075.1 Rotaria sp. Silwood1
AAAACGCGTTAAATCGATCATGGACTTCAGCCACTTTGATTGAATATAAAGATAAATTTAGAAAGTTATGCAAAATGTACATTCAATAGATTTATCTCTGAGTTTCTTTCATTATTAGAATGTTTTATCGAATTATCTACTTTAATTGATTGGTCAAATTTCAGGCGTGTGAACTCTTAATTTTACACGTCTCATTTTTGGCATTAATGCCTCTTTTATTACAATTCATTTGTGATACTCTTATCTGTACGGTATTTTCTCATCGAAGGTTAATCCATTTGTAAGTATTTGATTTTCATCAAACTATGATCCAACTGAAGGTTATCATGAATGTCATTGGTGAAATAATATAGGGCGCGAGCTAATGAAGAATATCAATGTCGTTCACGACAACACGAAAAACAAATAACTATCATCAAATGAGTTAAAGTTAAGTATTTATATGAACCTATTCATTGATTATGAATAGGATGTTGAATCAGTACTATTTTTGCGAACCCTATTGAATGATTGTATTTCAGGGATCTGATATCCGATTCAAGAGATAGTCTATTGCTTAAATTTAATAATTTTAAACAGAACAAGAAAATGTAGAATACTCGAAAAAAAATTGATATCTTATTTATTATGGTCCATAATTCATTTAAATCGTAAGAGATCAATATGAGTATGGTGGCATGTATGAAAGAATATTAAAATAATTTCCTATTGTAATATTTATTTGTTACAATGATATTCGAAAACCTGTAATGCATATCGTTCAAGCAATGTAAGTGAAATGAGTTTAATGGAATGAGTTGAGTGTGTTTATAAAAGTTTTTTTTAATAGAATAGAATAAAATTGATATATATTATTTGCTACTTTGAAAATTAATGTGTAATTTGAAATGAATAGTCTGTAGAAAATATAGTCTTTCTTTTTCTGATTAATATTTTTCAGTATAATATTAGCAATGAATGATTGAATTGAGTAATATTTTTACCACAATTAATTGGTTTACACAATACAAAATCTTTTAGAAAAATAGATATTGAAACGATAGAAGAATGCGTTGGAGTGATCTGTTGATAAAGCTAAGGAAAGAAAGATTACTATCTCTCTTTCAGTTGTGTTACTCGATCTGTTTGCCATCCTCACCTCACACTTCTTTGAGCGAGATGCGAAATCAGTCTTCAACATTGAGGTTTATTAAATAACATTTTGATAAAGATAACAGTTGGCATGGTATGAAACTGAGTATTATGGCATCGTAGTCGTGCCATATCAGTATGATAGTTATTGATATTTTTGTTTTGTGAAACTCACATATATTTTTGAAGAAAATAGTGAGTGTGAGTTTTAAATTGAGGTCTTTGCGGCTTCCCGTCACCCCTTCCCTCTTAAGCTCCAGCGACCAAAATGGCGGGATATTAAAGGCTTTCCCAAACACCTCCATAGCAATGATCTCTAGCAACCATATGGCACGAAACAATGCATTATTGGGCATGTTTCCACAGCAACTGTTACTCCCTCCCCCTCCATTACAGATCATTACAAATAAATTAACTCATTAGGTAGTCAGGAAAATGATGAGTTAATTACTTAATAATCAATTAATAGTTTTTTTTTATATTTAATATTTTTAAATATACTTTTAGTATTTATCAGCATTTCGTATGGCTTGTATGAATAGCTTTATTAAGTAAGTTCAAATTATGCATGAAATATGTATCGAACAAAAATAACTTTTTTATTACAGTAATTATAAATATGAAGTTTTGATAAAATAAAATATCGGAGCGCGCTTATTTAGTATAAAACTTCTCATAATTCTGATTCATTCATTTGTTCAATATTATTTTAATACGTTGTCTTGAAACTTTAGATGATTTTTGATAAATTCATAACAGTCAGAGATTGTGAGGTGCACATTTCAACACCGAAGGGGCTGCACTGACAAGTTTCATGTAAAACTTGATGATTTAATTAATAGAAAATCAATCTTTTGAAAACAAATACCCTTTTCAGTTTAACATTTGATTGTTAAGTTGTTACTCTAATACCAATTGATGGTGAGCAGTTGAGAACATCATCAAAAAAGTGCTCGATTCGACGCATTGGCGTCGTATTGATAGGGAATTCATTGAAAGCTTTTGAATCCAAAATCTTTGAATACTTGCTTATGATGAACGAAGTGGATAAAATCCAGTAACTAAATCAAAAGTTTATTCAGGTGTGACAATGTTTTAATATCAGCGATCATATATTCGATACCTTTCGAATTTTGACGTTCAATATGACAAGCAAGTTCGATCATTATTAAACTTATATCAACACCAAGAACATAACTATAATTGAGGGAATTCCATCGATGGGAGTAGTAACCATTACCAGAAGTTAAATCAAGTACCCATTTGTCTGCTAATAATTTTTGCTCGTCTAACTATGATTTCCACATGCAATTATGTATTGTATAATTTTCAAGAGCTTGACGAACATTCGTTCCTTTATATTTCACGTAATGCAAGGCAATTTTATCATATTATGCTTCATTATTAGCCATAGTTTGTTGTTGATGAATCATAATCAATAGATCAATAGAAGATGTGTATGATTTGTCACAAACGATTGTTGAATTGGTTTGCATCTAACTTCTCTCGTCGTACATAGCGACTCTGCTTGAAATGCATGCAGATAAAAGTGCACGATTAACTTTTTTTGTCAGATCACATTTATCTTATATACTAAAAACATACGCTGAGATAAGAACGAACAAAGCAATGCTTCTCTTTTTGTAATTGTCATTTCATTTTCTTCTCAACAATAACTACAAATAGTTTATGCATGTTAAATATGAGTGTGATTTGTTTGTCAAATGAATGAGACCGGAAATTCTCTCCACGTTTGGGCACACAAATTAGCCTAAGTGCGTAGATACAACCGTGTGACTTCACCATGGTTTTCTTCTTTCAATCAAGTTTTTAAAATAGGCCATGTACTCTATTTTTCAGATACTTATAACAACTCATGTTTCTTTATTTTATTGCGAGTATAGTGTGAAGTAAGTAAATGACAAATTCACCCCAGAGTTTTAACTGATAATGACAAACGGCTACTCTTGATTTTTTGAGTTTCTGCATGTTTTTTGAAAAGATTGGTCATTAGTTTTTTTTCACAAATCAAACACTTGTTTCTGATATTGAACGTTGTGTCCGTATATGAGCATGCGTCAAACTATGCTATTCAGTAAAATATTCATTTTACTATCTATGATTAACACATCTAGTTATGTAATTGGAACAAAAACGGATAAGTATTTAGGATTATAATCTATTGCAGATTGATGTGTAGTTCTTATCATTTATAGCATGCATTTCACACGGATATAAGAGATTCTACTGTAATATAAGGTAAATACCTGACAAAGGATGCTTCTTCTCTTTTTTTGGCCTCTTTTGTCTTTCAAACACTGTATAACTAATGAAGTTGAAAATTTTACCACAGATAGAACAGAAAAAATAAGAAAACATGTGTTTGATAAAAGGAACTCTTGAAATGAGTTTTGATGACTTTTCCTAAATGTAGTTTTTCATAGAGCTGCATCCTAGTACATGACACTCGCAATCAAACTTTATCTGATTGAACTAGAAGATTTTTTGAAGATACTTAGGATTATTTCTTAAAGAACAATTTAAGCTTTTCAAAAAGTTCATTATCTCGTCTTTTTAGAAGAGAAGCACACAAACGTCCAGGGACAAAACCAAGGTGTTGATTTTCAGAACCTCATAAATCTGAATGAGAAAGTCAAAAACGAAAGCGGTCGATTTTACTTCTGGATTTTGCTTCCAGATATCTATGGTGAGATAATTTCCGCCCGATCGGATGAAATTAGAAGAAGTTCGTAAGCAGCCAGAATTGAGAAAAATGGTGTTCAATGTGATAGTAAGTAAAAGAAAAGAATTTCAAAATGATTATTCTGGAAAAAATATTCACTTAATTTTGTAACTATGTAACAATAAGCTGTTTCGAGTTAAATGACGCCTCCAGTGTCTCGCAACTACTCGAAACTATCATACATTATGCCCGGTTCAAAAGATGGTTTCCTTTAACTCTATAGTTTTGTAATGATATTCATGTCTGATTGACATTTATTTAGTGCGCAAAACTAATAAAGAATTTTTTATTCTATCAAGTTTTCTGGTCACGGGTAGATGTCAAGAGAGATCAAACTTAGGGAAACTATTAATGTTGAGAAGTGTTATGGTAGTGAAAGAGAAGTGCGACGTTATTGGTGAAGTCAATAAGAAATCGGTTTGACTCATAAAGAAGTTCATTTCATTTTTATAGGATCAGAAAAGTAAAAAAAAGACAACTGACGCCAGTATAACCGTTGGTGAAGTTTGAGTCCATGTTTTGATTGTGTGTTAGGATACTGACTTCTATGGCTTCAACATTGAACTGTGACGTTAGCCTTCATGTTCAATTTGATTTTTTTCCATGAAATGATCGCATTAGAAAATATTAAAGAGATGGATCTGAACATGATAAAAAAATGTCTCAGTCAAGTGTGGTATTCAACGTTTAATTAATGCAGGTCTTGATAAAAATGACTAAATGAACAAAATTCGATATTGCAGCAGATATATTCCTCTCATAGCTTAAATATTTTTTATTTTATACAGATGATCTTTCAAAGATTGAGAAAAAAAAGTACTCGAGAACTTGCTTTAAGTTAAATCTTCTTCTCCAGTTGAAGGAATTAATCATTTCAGGTGATGTGAAGTATGAATGTCAGTGTTCTTTACTTCTCCATTTACACTCATACTCTCAAATAATTTAGACACAATAAAACAATTAATTATTGAATACTCAGAAAGATTTGATTATTATATACCCAATCCTCGAATATGACCAGCATGAGTACAAACAGGAACAATATTAGCTAATCATAAAGGAATTGTTGAATGCAATACAAACACCAATCCATTTTTTATTATGAGGTGAAACTGGTGTGGATATATTCGTTAGTGTTGCTCTAAGAGAAGACTAGATCCGTATTCACACTCTACATTCACACCCCAAAAACCTCAAAAAGTTTTCCGAGTTCAAAAGTCTAAAACTTTTATTTAGCTAGACCGATGCCCAGCACATTACTCTCTATGTTGTAGAAACTTGTTCCTCATTAACAGTGTGCGTTTCACAGGTATCCATATTTGTTTGTTCGTGCTCTATTTGAAAAACTAATAACAGTCATTCTTGTGATTGCTCTAGATCATCAGCTGTCAGGAGTAACGGGGGATATTTCTGTCGAAATTCAGATATATCAATGTCGTCCATCACTCCAGTATCGCTCAAGTTTGTCGTTCATGAAAATACTGACGCTACGATAACAATCGATAACAAAAAAGACGCTGACTCCATTGAGACAGGTACTGAACTTACTGACATGGGCTACAAATCTGAATTACCTCGTTCATTATCCTTCTTTTCTGTACTTGGACTCTGGTTTGCTATTATGGCCGTACCTTTCGGTGAATCAGTGACTCTTTCTATTGGACTCATAGATGGTGGTCCAGTGACTATCTTCTACGGTTGGATATTACTCACTATCATTTCAATATGTATTGCTTCAAGTCTGGCGGAAATTTGTTCAGCGTATCCGACCTCCGGTGGTGTCTATTACTGATCCGCAATGTTAGCAAATGAGAAATTGGCACCTATTGCTTCTTGGACAACGGGATGGGTAGGTCTTGTTGGAAATTTGACAGTGACCACGTCCATTGGCTTTTCCGGCGGACAATTAGTATTATCTGCTATTGGACTTTGGAATAAAGCCTATATACCAGATGCTTGGCATGTCCTATTGATGTATTGGGCAGTCCTTCTGATAGCGTTGTTAACCAACATCTTCGCCGCAAAATACTTAGGTCTTATCAATACCATCTGTGTTTTTTGGACAGGAGCTTCTGTTTTGATTATATTGGTTACGCTACTAACTACGGCAAAGGCAGGAAGAAGAAGTGTGGAATATGTATTTACTGAGTTCAATGCAACAAGATCGGGTTGGGCGCCAGGATGAGCTTTTTTCGTTGGGTTACTTCAATCTGCTTATACCCTCACTGGCTATGGTATGGTAGCAGCCCTGTGAGAAGAAGTTCAAAGTCCAGAGCGAGAGGTGCCAAAGGCTATGGTGCTTTCTGTTATTGCAGCTGGAATAACAGGTGTCATTTAAATCATCCCCATTCTTTTTGTCATGCCCGATGTTGATATACTACTCTCTGTACCGAGCGGTCAACCAATTGGATATATCTTCATGGAGGCGACAGGTTCAGCGGGTGTTGGGTTTTGTCTCTTGTTTCTTCTCCTTGGTATTCAATTTTTCGCTGGAACCGGTTCCATGACAGCCGTTTCTCGATGTCTTTACGCATTTAGTCGAGATGGTGCAGTACCAGGTTCGAATATCTGGTCAAAAATAAACAAACGATACGATGTTCCACTCCATGCTTTATTGCTCTCAACTCTCATCCAGGGTCTCCTCGGTCTCATTTATCTTGGCTCATCAGCTGCATTCAACGCATTTACCGGCGTGGCTACAATATGTCTTTCTGCTTCTTATGCATTACCCGTTTTCGTACTTCTCTTTCGAGGACGTCATCTAGTCGATAAAGCTCCTTTTCATCTTGGCAATTTTGGCTATGTTATTAATATTATCACGATCCTTTGGATTTTATTAGCTATCGTGATATTTATGATGCCAATAGCAATACCAGTTACGCCTTCAAGTATGAATTATGCAAGTGTACTCTTCGTTTTCTTTGCTGGAGTCAGCATTTTATGGTATATCGTATCAGGAAATAAACATTTCACTGGTCCACGCATACTTCTGCTAAAATAACTGTGAAAGAAAAACAATGCTAAACAACATTAATTTGGGATGATGAGAGCAAAATTATTGCTGCTTCTAATCGTAGTTTGTTTGTTTTTTATGTAAGATTTGAATTCTCATCGACCTAATATAGCATAATTGCGAAAGATAAAATGATGTCAACAAAAAATATAGCATTAATTAGATAAGTAGTTTTATGAGTCTTCGAATAACCTATTACTTCTGTCAAAGTTGTGTCAAAGTGTCGAAAAATCCATAAAGAACACAACGTGCAAAGGGAACTGTATGAAATCTAAATAGGGTTTCCTCAGCATTGCAGGTTTCTTTGAGCTAGTACGAAATCATTTTAGAGAAACTAACACAAGAAAAGTAACTATTATTGTTTTTAATTGGCAAAACATATGCCAATAAAACTTGTCTTGGTTTCCAATGAAAAACCGCTCAAGTGAAAATAGGTTGCCTTTTTCGCGCTGATGCGAGATCTCAGCTTAATTTTAGGCTTACCATTCGCATATACATACGAAACATTAAGGTACCCTGAAACTTTGAACACGTTGTGACATGTAAATAGCAAGCATTTTGCATTTGTGAGTGTGTGGGTGTTGGCATGATGCATCCAAGGACACCATCAGCCACAGTCACACCTGCAATCATAACTGATTGAGTCCAAGAAGTAAAAGATTTCATTCTCTTCGCAGTCATCGAGCTTTACGTTGTTATACTTCTTTTTTTTATAAAAAAAAGACCTGAATCAGTGTTTATAAAGCAAGAGTTAAAGAGTTGAATTATTCAAAATCGATAATTACGAAAAAAATTGAAATAACTAAATAAAAAGTGCGTTACTTATTGTTTTACTATACCGGAAAAAGCTTCATGTTGGTATTGAAATCGATAGTAATCGTTTTCACCATGATTCGTAAGCTTGATCTGTACAAATCAAAACTTGGTAGCATCCTCTTTCATCAGAAAGAAACTTACCTCAATCGATTGAAATACAGTGGGGACACACGGTTTCTTTTTCTAGTAAATCAAACAAATATACAAGTTTCAAATTAGAGCATTTATTCTCATAATAATAAGAAAATTTTCGAACTTATACGATCATTTTCAACCAAAATACTGGGACTTGTAAACAGGTGTTAAAACACATAACAAACAAAAATAAAAGGAAAAGCAAACTGTATATTCTTGATAATATTATAAGCAATAACATCATAAACATAGATCTGATAACTTATAAATCCATTGTAATTTAAGATAACTTAATATTAAGTAGAACATAAAACATGGGTTATATAAGTAGGTACTTAGATATTTGGGATAAATCTTATTGTTTTTTATGATGATCCTAATGAATTACGCAGTGTGGGTATGGATGGGTGTGGATATGGATTGAATTAAGAAGAATACACCTACACCCACACCCACACCCTTTTTACGGATAAAATTATCAAAATTCAGTTAAAGAAATATCGCAAACAAGTGACACACTCATTGTTATACTTTTTCTTTGAACAATCGTAACATGGAAATATCTTATTTTATTTTTTCTTGAAAAAGAAACGATATATTAAAGTATAAAAGAAAAAAATCGAAACAGTTTGATGAGAAATCTTGCGATATTTAATGTTCTCTTTCGTATTATACGCCATTCATTGCTATCATCGAGAAAAGAAAAGTATGTAAAGAACATCAAAGAAACGATGATAAGCGCATTGTAAAATATATTCAGTCGAAAACAAAACAAAATAAAAGTGATCTCTGGTGAATAAAACATGAACGCATAATAGAAAATCATCAACAATAAAAGTGGATTACGATCGGTAATTTATTGTTTTATAGAATTGATTAAATCAATTTTATTTTACTTACAATTAGGGGTGTTACTTTATGTTTACTTTACTTTATAAGTATAAATAAAATGTTTATATTTAAAAAATAAAGATAAATAAATTCTTTATTCTTGAAAAATAAAGAAAATATAAAGATAGATGTAAGATTTTTTCTATTAATGAAAAAGAAACAAATCCGTACCATAACAATAGGATATGTCAACCAAACGAACTTGATTTATTAAATACATATCTTCGATCTCAAAATCGAATGTGTAGAAGATTGAGTTTTATAAAATAAAGAAAAAAATCATTCCTTTATGTTATAACATTTTTTGTTAACAAGAACTGTCATTATCATGTGAGTGAATTACAGAATTACCGGTAGCCTTCATGTAAACTCATACAAATAATTCTTTTTAACCCAGTCTTATTTCAATAAGGACATGATCAAAACGACTTTGGAGTTCTGATGGCCAAGAGCACTTCATTATCTTGTGACTCAGTGTTTATCAATAGTCTGATAATAATTTTCCAGACAAGAGCATAAGCAAAAACTACAAGCTCACAACTTTAGCTTATGACTTTTCTGACTTCATCGCAGAAAAACATCAAAAACAACTAATGAACTTTTAATTCAAATGTTTCTCTTCTCCTTGATTGATGTCTTGTCAACAATAAATTTCGATTTCTCTCAGTATAGTACGCAGCGATACAAGAAGACTAATTTGTTCGAATAAAATGAGCATATAGAATCTGTTCGTATTGTTTCTTTACCACTGGATACTACCTATTTCATATATCTCTTTATATATACACATGTATGAGATAAAAGTTATCGTATATATCTACGATTCTGCCAAATTAATATCGTCTAACGACCTAATTTATATGTATAATTACAGATAAAAAAGATAAATCTTTAGTACGATCTTAGCATGAACCTATTGAAAAAGATTCATTCATCATCAACATTACTAACACACATTTTTGGTCACCTAAATTGCGATGACATATTCAGCAACGGGCTAGTGGTCATGACGCTATTTCTTAATGTGTTACTTTCCGCAGAGTTCTTGAAAAAGTATCAAACAATTAATGATCTGAGAAATGAATCTCAGTTGACTCTTCGACCAAAGTGACTTTCTCCAATAACTTTTCACTGCCGACAAAAGTTTGATTAGTGAATCACTAAATACTCAAAAACTAGCGGCTAATCCAATACTTAAATGTTCGAGCGATATCAAGTGTGAGTATGGGGGTGAGGTGAGAAAAAACCCCCACATCCTTTGCTCTCTTATATTTTTACTAAAATTTCTTATATTATATTATATCATTTTTTCTAATTATGTGATGTAAAATTCCTATTCATGCTTTGTATTCGTTTACTCTTATCCTTATTCTAATTATGACAACCATAATTCTTCGATTTCACTTGTGGAGAAAAAGTGCAACTCTGTAAATCTCACAGAAGAAATAAAACACTCGACCATGGTTCTCCAACACTTTAGATTTAAATTGGCTTTAAAGTAACCATATGTTTTGTATTAACCATGATCAAGTTTTCATATTTTATCGAACAAATGGATGATTGTCACTAAATGACAGCAAAATAGTACCAAACAACAAATATCTAGCGACAAAAAGTTCTGCAACAAACTACCGTCCTATTCACCCACTAATGTTTCTTCGATTGGAAACGCTTTAAAAAATTAACTATTTTAGGTAAGTTACTATGTTGTGAATTTTAGCAGTCGCATATTTTCTGTAACAGCATTTTTCGTTGGAAAAAATATTCGTCATCTAAAAGAAACTGTTAGTTCTCTCATAAACACCTTTAGAACTACAATTTGTTGATCATTTGAGGTGCCCATAGAGCCCTGCTCAATAAAGCAAAGATAATACACGATAGTAGTACTATTTTATTAAGAAAAAATCGTGCTCCTAGAGAAGACTTCTATCAAATAATAATACAGAGAATAGCAGTCAAGTTGAACGATACTTGTTTAGTCTTTTTTATTTTCTTCTCATTTTCTATTTTCAAAATATTTAAGATTGTATATGGTATATTGAATATCTTCACATATATTGACCTCACTTTTACATAAATGGCAGCTATACATGATTGACTGATCTTATCAGCATACACTACAGGACTTCTTTTAAGTATATATCATCGAATGATGTCCGGATCCAGCATACAGATAAAACGCGTTTAAAGGAACATCGCTAGGGTCCGAGCGGATCTTTGGCAACCAATAATTGTTCAAATGTACTTTGACCACATCAAACATTGAAAGTGTGATCCTATTTGATTGAATGATGCTATTAACATACTCATCGAAGTGTCCCTCAGATGTATTCAGAGAGGCGTAGTTTAGTCTAGCACTATACATATGTATAGGATATCGAAATGAATATGGCTGCAGTCTGTATTGGCAACGAATAGTCTTGTCAGAGTTAGAAAACTACTGTGCAAGAGAACAACTCAGAGATTTTTTCGCTCTATTGCAATAGCAAAATAAATTTGACAAAACAGCATATATTCAGACTTAATAATAGATGAAAAATGTATGACCAGCTGAAGCAAAATAGGAATCAAAAATTTCGAAGTATTTCAGTTTTTTTTATATGAAAAGAAAAACAGCAACAAGATAAGCTTTTGTTGGTTGCTATCGTTCAGTGCATTTCATTGATAAACGACGAGATTCGAAAATGTGTTTTGTCGAATTTATTCTGCTCTTCAGAATGACTACAGAGAAGATATGATTTTTTTTCTTTCTTAACAGGTTTTAGCATGTATCCACAAGAAAACCCGGTTACAGAAAAAATCTGGCTATTATAATCTTCAAAACAAAAACTAATCTATAATAGCAATTTTTTGTGGATCTATTTTTTAATACTATTCGAAATCGAGAGGAAAATTACTAGTTCCATCGAACGAAATCGATCCGATAATTTTTTGCTGCTGGTTATTGTATTTCTGGCACTTTTTTGGCTGATATCAAATCCTAATGATTCATTTGTTGACTAAGTATTACGCAAACGGACTTTCTTCAAAGCTACTAAATCATGTGAAAAATACTCATTAAAAAGAAAATGTAAGAAAAAAATTGTATTGTTTTTCTCTGTAACTAGTTTTCTTCTTGGTTTCATATAGCGAACATTTGAAATTTCTATAAAAGTTTCTGATTACTTCATTTCGACGAAGCTGAAGCAAATGTTTTGTTTTAGAAATATATTTTCTACTTTTTCTCTAGAAAATATCTGTGATGTTGTATCCTTCAAACGTCAAAATATGTTAACACTTGTTTAAACGTGTTTTCAAAATTTCTTTTTTTTGCTTGGACAGTCGAAAAAGGACAGGATACAACCTATGTATTCATAAGTGAATCTAAACAACATATAATGCTGCCATATGTAATGTTCGATCGTATTTTTTGTTCAGTTTCTAGTACATTCCGTATCTTATGAGTTTCTCATTTATGACTAACTAATATAGTATGAACAAGTGACTATTTGATCATATTCTTCTAGAAAACATCATTCAAATGACAGGAAGATTTTCACGATATATACAATATATTGATGATGGCGATGGACATGTTTTTATTTTAGTTATTCATAAGTTACAAATGAAACTCATGTTTAAATGTAGATGTTTCGTTCACCAATAGTTCGTCATAAGTCGATTCTATCTTATTGATCCTGTTTCAGTCGTTGGATTCATGTTTTCTCTCGACTGTCGTGTTCAATCATTGGGAAAGTACAATTAGCAGTGTTGGTACGATTAATTTGATTAGTTTTTAAACCCAGAAGATTGTTGAAATACATTGCAATTGTTTGTCGAAGACGCGATGATGAAACAAGATAAATGTAAAAAGATGAAACGAAATTCAGATTGAAAATGAAGATAGTCAATTGATCGACAAGATATAAATCAGATATTTGATTCCAACTTTGCGTTCCAGTTTCTCTCTTTCTAACTATCGAATAAATTATGAAGATTGCACGAGGAAGTGCACAGAAAATATTTAATAAGGTTTGTGAAAGTATCATTTTTGTCATTTGTTGCTCCCACATTGACTGACGAGTTTCTACATTTTGATGTCGAGTATGAGCGAGAAGACGAATATTTCGATATGTCAATACACTGAATATAATTAGAACGAAAGGGGGAACAATACAAACAAGAACAGGTGCAAGAATAATGGAGAAAACATTTTCGAAGAGTTTATTAGTGAACCAACAATCGTTGTTGGGTGGTATCAAACCACAATAGACAAGAAAAGGAATATTGATCAATAACCAAAAGAAAAAAGAAATGGCAGAAAGGAAGCGAGCTATGTAAATCGAACTCAGTTTACGTATTCGAATTGATTTTGACGTAGATGCCCATCTATCAAATGCAATCAAACACTGGAAATTCATTGCCAAGCTTACAGTTACTTCATTCGAGAAGAAAAGCAACTTGCATCCGATTGATGAAGTAGGATTTGCTATCGACGGCACAAGTGTTAGAAGTAAAGGTAATAAAGCACTAATACCAGAGATCGATTGACCAATAATATAAAAAGTAGCAGAACATTGACGAGACGTTTTCATGCTGATAAAAATAATGATATTGAACAAAGCTCCTGGAACTCCAATTGAAAAGAGGACAATTGGACTCCAAAAAGCTAGATAAGCAGCTACTTTCGAAGAAGACATTTCTAATCTGCTATTTCTTTAGGAAACAGCAATGAAAATTGTTACAAGTTTTTCTTTAATCTAAAAATAGTTATTATGATATCATTCAGGTTATCTCGTATCTTTCTCTTCTCATTAAAATAAATGCTTGATAATGGGTACAAGGATATTAATGTCAAATAAATTGGAGAGTCCAATGAAAATTTTTGAAATTTTTCAGATAAAAAACAGCATTGCTGACACCATGCTTTACAAATAAACTTGTCAGTGTGACCTCCCCTTCCCTCCTCTAAAGGCAACCAAAATGCGCAACTCCCAAACTCTGGCTGCTATACAATTGCTAATATATTACGAGCGAAGTTAAAAGAATTTATTTAGAAAAAAACGAAAATAAATAAATAAAGGAAAAAAATAAAAGTTTTATAGTTGATATGCGCTTTCTGAAATTTATGATTAGTAAAATCTACGATTCTTAGGATTGATTTTAAATCACTAAACTATAGAAAAAATTTGTTTGTTGTTAGATACGCCTTCTAGATATCGCTTGTTTTCTCCAAAAGCTAATATGTACGATATACGACATTGAAAACGGAAAATATCATTTTATTCTTTGTTGTTTCGATTCAACTATCATATCAACGTGTGATATACAATAATTTAGTCGTTCGATGAGCTTTCCTACGCCAACATCTCCCACTCGCGACAAACTTTGCTATACACTATTAAATTTGATCTAAATTTAAAATTGAATTAGTTCTTACTTTTCTATATCTGACCTAGTCTATTTCTGATAGCTCATTCATATTAAGGCCCTATTGAGAGACATCTACAATAAGATCATTATCCTATATTAAATATCACGACATGCAGTATTCATCTCAATTAGAATCTACTGGGTTTCAAAATGACGTTAGTTCTATAATAAATCCCACATCATTATTACCAGTTGTCAGGTATTGTAAATTTTCGGAACAAGAACGACTGAGGATGACTTTTAGTCGGCGTTGCCAAGACCAAGATCAGTGAACAGGGAAGAGCCACAAAAACTTAGAGTTAAACTTCCACTAACAATGATGTTCTTCGAAAATATACATGAACTTCAGAACAAAATAACAAATTGGACTAAGTTTCTCCATTCATTTCATAACGTGCGTAAAAACTGTCGCCATCAGTAATCGAGGAAAGCAAAACAAACATATCTTATTCGATTGGTTTCATAAACTTGACTACACTTGTCATCATTAGTGAAGAAAAAAACCGAACTCTAAGTTCTAATGACACTGATCTTATTATTGAATGTCAGCTTTTTTTCTATGTCATTCATTGCTTACATGTTGTGCGAGGGAAAAAAGAGAGTGAGGATGAGAGAATCGGAATAAAAGGAGAAAGACAATCTGAACGAGGATTGGACTGTTTTTCCATCATTGAGATAAATGAAAATTTCGAGCGGAACTCAGATGTTGAAGTCGAAAATGATTCATTTTAAAACATAGTACTCACAAAAACAAAGAAACGTCGAATGTACTAATTCTTCGTCCTACGAGTAAAATGCACATACATCAAGAGTTATCGAAAAACTCCATCGGTGACAAGCTCATAATTCATAGGAATAATCAGATTTTTCATAGGATAAATGATTTTATAAAATGAAATAATATTTTGATGAATGAGAAAAGTTCCTGTCGTAATCATCATTGTTATACCTGCTTGGTCGGCGAAAAAATGGGAATCTTTAGAAAATAATTAGATTTTCAATGAGAAACTGATTGTGAAAAATAGGATAGTCATGTAATGCATGAGAACAGATTTTCTTCTAACTCTTTGTTCTCTACATGCTTCATTACCGAAAAAATGTCATCGATACGAATAATTTTGTTCCTCATAAGCAAAAAGATTTTGTGAAATTCAATAGGATTAGATGTATGAGGAAATCGCTATCTAGTTCATCACTATTATACATAGTCTATCAGTAGAAGGTTACGAAAATTAAAATAATGATTGGATCTATGAGAAAGATTTTTTTCTGAAGCTTGTGTTCTATAAATATTTAATTAGTGGGAAAATGAAAATGCATAGAAGTAATTAGATTTTTAATAGGAAAAAGGATTTTGTAAAATGAGATAATGTCAGCATCCCACTGACAGACTATATGAAAAGAGAGAAAAAAGAGGATTTCTATTGTCGAAGAAAAGAAGCTTGTGAATAAAAAAGAGAATTGAAGTAGACGCCTACGTTTGCTTATAAAAGGATGCCAAAGAGTCGCACAGGATTAGCAGCCGACAAAATTAGCACTTTGTTAATATGTATTCAACGCTAGCTTAGAAAACTTGAGAAACGAGAGTGATTTTTAAGTTTTGACATTTGCTGTTAGGGGTGTCAATTTACATTTACGTTTCATTTAATTTACGCGTAAATTAAATGATAAGTAATTTACATTTATTATAAATGTAAATTATCATAATTTACATTTATTTGTAAATTTAAATGATAAGTAATTTACATTTATTTGTAAATAAAAATTATGATAATTGACATTTATTCGTAAATGTCAATTATCATAATTTACATTTATTTGTAAATGTAAATTTTGCAACAAAATAATTTACATTTATAATAAATATAAATTACTTATCATTTAATTTACGCGTAAATTAAATGAAACGTAAATGTAAATTGACACCCCTAATCGACACTCACACCCACACCCCAAAAGTCAGAGTAAGGATTTTCCTCAAAGACATTTCATTAAAAAATTCTTTTTCAGATTCACTTCCTTTTTATCAGTAATTGGTTTCTGATAAGTAGAAGCTGGTTTTCCTGTGAAAAAAGACGAACTCGACACGAAACAAGCCATGTCCAGATGCTCCATTGGAAACACCCACTAGGTATCGATATATGATTTTCTTTGAGTGAAGAATTCTATTCAGCATATTCTTATGATCATAGACGTATGGATGTGGTATTGCATCAACTCATATTTGGAAGAACTAAGCGAGCACAAGCCACGGCAAGTGTCTTAGTGAATCGTTAATAAAAAGAACATAATTCAACGTGTAACTGTCATTTTCTTGAGAAGAATTGTAAAACATCTATTTATTTATTTTAGTATGTAGTTTTTTTTTATTGTTTTCGTTGGAAATGATAAACCAAAAGTATTCGTCTTTGCTTTTTTTTATACTCTAATATACAAGATGTAAGTTTTGCAATTTGCTTGTCACATTACTAAAAACAAACCATATAAACAGTTCAACATATTTAACAATGTTTATTTTGATGGCATATATAATTGACAAAACCTTCTCTACGATATCACTCTATTCATATTGATTGAATCAAATTGTTGATATCGTGTTTCCGTTGATATTTTGTTGTGATCGATTACATAGTATATTTAGACTAAGATTATATAAATATGATATGACAATCTCACTAAAACATTGTATGGGTTCATTCTTGATGAAATTAAATTAAGTTTTCAGCAAAGAAGAAGTAATTTTTCTCGATTACTACTTATTCGATGTATTTTTTAGTTGAATGAGACATTTTTTTGTTTTTAAAATCTAAAATAAATAGTTCGATTGAAAGTAACAATAAATTGTTTCAACCTATAAGTTCATCATGATTACTGTAGCGCTATCGAATATTGCTTTCAAAATTGTTTGTTCGTCCTTAACATATGATACACATTGCAAAAAAACTGATATACAAGCCTTATCTCTGCTATTTTGTATTGTACTTATCTTAGATACGTGCATAAAAGGTGAAGATATCATAAATTCAATTTTGTATATTTTGCACCATGACTCTGATTGTTTTGCTATTGAAATCATTTACTGTTATTTTATCATCATCGTGTTACTTTTGTGACAATGGTTTCACACTTAATTATACTGTAACCAGTGATACAGTTTCGTCGTTTTCTAAATGTCAACTAGTCAATGGTGCAATATACTGGATGACTGTCATTTAGAATCTAAATAATCACACTTCTAGTATTCTAGTGAATAGTATCAACATTTTGTCTGCCAACTATGTTTTTGAAAAATGTCATAATGACTTCTGCTGACATAAAAGTTGTACATCCATACGAGTCTCCACAGATGAGTCATTCATTTGGTTATGTTTGTCTGTCGGATAAATGCAATAATGAAATGAGTTTAAAACGAATTCTTCGTTCATTGATTATTGAAGATAAATTTTGCTCAAGAATTAACATCATTATTTGAAATTGTTTCTTCATTTAATGCATATTCTGCAGCATGTTATGATTATAATAATTCTACAATGGATTACTGTTTTCAATCGATTAGATTTCTAATACAATTATGGATTCATAGATATAGAAAAATAAACTTGATCAAGATGATATTTTCTTGAATAGTCTCTAAGGCCATATCCTAACATGCGGTGCAAAAGTCTTTGCAAAAATGTTCGACTCTATTAGACCATATTGCCAACTTCTAAACCAATCAAATTTTTTTTTGTTGGAAAGAGCAATGTCTGAACTACAAATTTTGTACCAGACATATTTTTCCAAAATGAATCTCAGAAGGAGGAAAAGGCAAAAACCAAATACGTCCAAAAAAGTTCTTGCAACTTCGGTATCGCGCAATATCATTTTCTCTTTTTTGTTATTTTTTTTATATCAGAAGACAAACGGAAAAATACGTTTAATGTTGATTTTTGTAGCAAAAAGAGTGCTCTTTCCAATGGTATATTGGAAGCTAAATTTACTCTTAGATTTTATACCAAAATATAGGTTTTTCTGAAAGAAACTGCGCAGTTTGATCGTTCCAGCTACCTGACCGTTTTCCATCAATAAAAAATACTTTTTGAATTGTTTTTTTCTGCTTAGTTTTTATAATTTGATGTATTTCGAACAAATAACGCACAAAGAATTGAGTTCATGCATGATTGTTAGGAGTTGTGGCTAATGTGCTTCCAAAGCGATAGTTCTTGCAAAAGACTCCCTTTTACAAAAATTTCAATTTTCAAATGTTTTTGATTAAAGAGTCGAGAATTGATCTAAAAGATTTTACCAAAGCTGATATAAATAGTCCTTTTGATGCGGTATAATATGGCGTATTTTTTGTTAGAATCCGGTCTATGTAGCTCAAAATAACTGAGAAATAAAAACTGTTCAACTTGTAAAAACGTTGCAAAAGCTTTTTTAGAGGTATTTGGTTTTTGCCTTTTCCTCCTTCTGAGATTCATTTTGGAAAAATATGTCTGGTACAAAATTTGTAGTTCAGACATTGCTCTTTCCAACAAAAAAAAATTTGATTGGTTTAGAAGTTGGCAATATGGTCTAATAGAGTCGAACATTTTTGCAAAGACTTTTGCACCGCATGTTATTATTTGGTAGGTTCAGAAATTGAACAAAAACGAATCATATTTAATATTATATACAATTAAAAGGAACATTGTACTCTTGTACAAGAGAACGTAACTAAGAATAATCATTAGTAGTCCATGAGGATGTGGTTGTAATGCTCTCGTTACATACAACCACATCCCTATTTCCGATCAGATCTAAATCAAGGAATGTGTAAAATAGCAGAAAAATCTGCCTTTATATGACGCTGCCATTAGTAATTTTACTCGATCTTGCCATTAATATGCATATTACATGAAAACGGCGAGTATGAGTATAGACTAGATCTTGTCTTCACTTTGGTCGCCACATCTTTCATTACTTTTGTTGAAAAAACCTATTACACTGTTATAAGTGAATTATAAAGTAGAAGAAATACTTTGATTATATTCATTATAGGTGTATTTGACAGTAATTGTAACATATAAAATGTTGTTGCAAACACAAATGTGATAAACTAATTGTGAAACGTTTTTGGAGGAAGTAAGTATAATTTATAAGTGAATTTGCTGCCAACTCTTTTCTTGCGGTTTTCGTTCAATAGTCAGTAACCGAACTAATCCGTGTATTTCTTACCAAGATGTTTCTCTTTCTGTATTACAAAATATTAATATGACTATCAATAGTATTTTTTTAATATTCAAAAAAAAACTCCACTTTAAAAGTGACAAAATTAAGGAGATCATATAATTTGCTCATCAAAAGATCAATGGGAAAAAACAGAATATGCAAACGGACAACAGATTTTTTAATGTTGTTCCTTTGAATAAAAAACCATGCAGTCGATTTCAATAGTCTTGCACTATTTTTTTTTGTTATAATTAGTATATTAAAACTAGATGACATTTATTTAATTCAATAAAATGTCTGTATCGTAGAGGTGAAACACTACTATATATACATCTGTCTAATACGCAAAAATCTTTTAATATGATATATACTGAGGTCAGCATTGACAGCAATAATCGCAGCAGTTCCTACACATTCGCGCCCCACACCGTTTTGGTTAAATCTAAGTATATAATAAGGTCGATCGAATTCTTTATTGTTAGTACAATAAGATTCGAAGAACTGGTTTTGTAGTAGATGAATGTGCTTTATATTTATTAAGAAATTCACAATGATAATCATAATTGGATGTTCGAAGATGACGTGATGTGAAACGAACTCTCTTCTCAACTGAAACATCTAATTTTACTTCAAATTAACCTTCGTTTCATTATTAGTTTATGTTTTAATAATTAACGAAAAAGTGACGTGTTCGAAATTTAACAATAAAATCTGAAATTGATCCAACAATCATTAATTTCAATGCATCTTAGTGGTATTTAAATACAAACAGTTTGGGTGTG
>CAJNOP010000785.1:32734-54249 GCA_905250075.1 Rotaria sp. Silwood1
TATGTCCGATTCAAAACGGAGCGTGGCACCTGGGGACCTTCCCTCGTTAGCAAGGATATACCGAGACCGAGACAACCCGGATCGACAGTTTCGATCTCAGTACATCCCTAGATATATTCGTTCTGGATCAGAGTGATCATAACATAGAATTAAAAAACACAATATCTTCATAGCAATAAACTTTGGATGTGGACGTATTCAATATGATTCTGACTCATATTTGACTAATCAGTTGAAGAAGAACTTTTATTAGTGTAGAACAATATGGTTATTAGTACCGAAAGTTTTTTTTTTGTTTTATAGCAATTATCAGCATGTCTTTCTCGATAGACATCTGACATTTTAGGCTAAAGAGATAAACAAGTCTGCTTAAATACAACACAAAAGTCTATTTATAATATTGTAAGAACGCAAAAGAAAGTTTCTTTTAATTTCATAAAAATGTAGTATGTAGAATATGACATATAATAATGTTTTAGTGCTATCTTTAGAACAAAAACAAAAAAATCTATTACATACAAGAAAAACATCTAGATCTTCAATTTGATCTCGTTCATCAGTAATTAAATCTTGTTGTTGATTTTTTTTCGATGGATCTTGATAATCAATTGTCTATTTAAAGAAAAAAAAAAAAAAATTAAAGTTAATTCTTTTTTTTGTATAATAATAAAATAAAATAATTTCAAACTTGTTTATCAATTAATTTTAAAATACTTGTTTTAAATTGATATAATCCACCAGTATCAGGTATTGATTGTAAAAATGTTTGTAATTGTTCAAGTACATGATCATTTGATTCAATAAGATCATTAAAATATTTATCAACCCATTGTCGAATAACATTAAGTACTCTACAAAAAAAAATTCAATTTATCTATTTCAATTAAAGAATAATTCTTTTACCTTAATTTAATTGGTTGAATATATTCTTTACGAAATTTTTTTAATTGTTGTTCTGTATATAAATATGCAGATGCTGGTTCAGGTATATTATAACGTTCAATAAGTAAATTTAATAATTCTAATGGTGTACAATAAGATTTATATGTCATAAGAAATGATTTAACAAAACGTGGATGTAATAATTGATGATGTGTTAAATGTTCAATTAATTTTTCTATAGTAGCACCACGTATTATAAATGATGATGATGATGAAGATTTATCATTTGTTTGATAATCAATTAATATATTTGTTGGTAAATTTGGTGCACAAAATCTATACATAATTAATAAATTTTGTAAAAAAAAAAAGAAAAATAAATCAATTTATTTACTTGTATCGACTTGGATCAGGTGTTAATAAAACTTGTTGAGCATCCTCATTAATAAGAATATTATATAATTCACGTTGAAGAATACTAAATAATAAAACAATAAAAAAGAAAATCTTTAACATTTATTCATCATAATAAACTAAATTATTTATGTAAAAACAATTTTCTTGATATACGTATATGGGCAAAATCATTTGTTAGCGACGTGACTTCGTAAAATTGCAACGCGTATATATCTTGAGATAATGAACTTCCCAAGAGCTAATTTTTATATATTATATGTAAGATAAGTTACTCTAGACACTCTGAAAAAATCAGCTCTAGAGACATTTGTTGAGAGAAGTTATTACTACAAAACACAAAAAAAGGACATCAACTTCCACTTCATGCATTTTAATTTAAAAAAACTTCGAACGAGTATAACATTTTTGAAAATTAAATGGTAAATTTCTGTAGATGACTCATACGGGTGTAAAATCCCTATCCGAAGTTTTTTTTTTACATTTTCCAAAAAATTCGATTTACTTTTCATTAGCAACGTGACTGAGTACGAATATGCCAAACGAAAAAATGCTCTTTTAATTGAATGAAAAGTTCAAAACAAATTTAAAATGATACAAATTCTTTCTCAAGATTTTGAGATGATAATAAGACAAAAGTTTTCTTTTCGGAGCTTGGAAGGATCTGTAGTAGAGTCTATTCTGAAATTTTATTGTTATTTTTTTGCTTCCTTAATTTAATATAAACTCAAAAGTACTCATACTCATTGCCCTCGAAAGTTTGCACTTGATCAACACATGTTTTTCTATTGATTATATAAGAATTATGATAAAGTTATTATTCTTGATATTTACCATATGTTCGTGTATTTACGCAAAACAAAAAAAAATAATTAAGAAAATTCGTACTGTAAAACTTTTCAACAGAATTAATAGCTTGATCAATATATTCATATGTTTTTTTTGTTAATTACTTAACCTTTACGCAATCATCTGGGATGTGCCTACATCTCAGCAAGTTGTATTTTAGTACTCAACCTTTGGAATATTAAATATAACACATTAATAACATCAATCAATCTTTCCTATATTACAACAGTTCTACATACATGTAAATTCTAAGTACGTGACAAATACGTTTGATATAACAAGAAACGAACCTTTTTGTTTTTTTTGATTGTATTAGAAATAAAGTTTAAAAAACAAAATAATTTGAAATATAAATTACCTTTTATTTCTTATATACATCAATAAACATAACCATTGAAATTTATCTTGTTCAGATCGAGCTGCTAGAATATAATTTTTTTCATCACATTTTATTTCAAATACATGTTCATGATCTATGACAAAAAAAAAGAAAATTCTTTTTTTTTTTTTTTTATGAAATTTTTTTGTACCAGGAATAATAATTTGATCATTAATATTAAATTTTCTTAACCAAATTTTTTCTTTAAATTTCCATTTATCATTTGATAAATTTTTACAAAGACATAATATAGTTGAAAATAAAATAGCACGTCGATCAACATTTGTTATTAATGTTGATGATGAATTTTGTATAACAATATGTTTAAGATAACTATCAAAAAGTGATATTGATTCTTTAATATCCCAATTTTCTATTGAATTTTTCCAATTATTTTTTTTATTATCATTTAATTTTGGCATTGAAAATGCATGTATACTTAAATTCCTAGAATAAAAAAATTTTGTTTTTGTCTTCTTTAAAAATTTTATTTTTTTCATATACATATATAATTTAGGTCGTTTAATATGATAACTATTTTGTCTTAATACACTAAGAACATCAGTTAATTGAGCTGATTCAGATTCTGGAAATAAAGCTAATTTCTTAAAATACAAAAAAGAAAATTTAATATGTTTCTTTTTTGAGACAGAAAAAAAAACAAGAATATTTTAATCCAATCTTTCGTACTTCTAAATAGATAAGATATTGTTGAAAATGATGAATAGGTATATGTAATAATGCAGGTAATAAATATCGATATGTTTCTTTGATTTGATCAGATTTTAACTAGAGAAAAGAAACCAAAAAATTTTTTAGAGAAGTAAAACAAAATGGCTTACTTCTAAATATTGTTTTATTTGTTCATTATTTAACATTTTTTTCAATTGATCTATATGATCTGTTGCTAAAATTGTTTGAGTATATTTTATATAACATTCAAATTCATTTCCCTAATAAAAATCAATTGAAAAGAATTTTAATTTCTCGAAAAAAAAAAAAAAAATATTATCGAAGACACTTCGCTAATAATAAATTATTCTTATAATAGATATATCTATGACAATGTCATGTCAACAAACTTACATAGAATAGATTATTCAGCTATTTACGTCCTAAACTGTCATAAAGATATTAGTTAATGATTGATTGAATCAAACATATTTAATGGGCAAAAAGCGAAAACTCTGTACTTGATCGTACTCCACAATAAATTCTCTAGAGTTTCTTAACTATTTTAAAACTAATATTAACATATGTCATGAGTAGATTAGTTTGAGTTCATTTTTTACATAAGTTATCGTTTTCGAGTAAGAAATTTACACTTATTTCTTGAATAGAATTTATAATTAATATTGAAATATATAATGCGGTAATTGAACTATTCATGCATTGTATGAAATTAAGTATATCATAAATCGAAAGAATTCATACAAAACCTTCTCATTTTTTTTATAAAACTTATGTGTACTAATTTTTGTCTCCAGTTTTGACTACTAAAATTTATTCGTATCGCAAGAGAAAAATACTAAGAAATCTTTTGATTAAATCTTTCATATTTATGTCCGTATCAAGAATAACTTACTTCAATAAAATTTTGAAATGGTTCATATAATGAAATATTTTTCGTTATATCATCTCTCATTTCTTTTGCATCTTCAAGATCTGATAAAAATCTTGTTGTTAATTCATAAATATCATCCAAACAACCAAAAACAATTTCAATAATCTAAGAACAAAAAAAAAAAATCATTGATTTTGTTGAAAAAAATAATAAATCAAATTTATTCAAACCTGTAGATCATCATGAAAAAATTTTCGAATAGGATTACGAAAAAATTTAATTAATAATTCTAAATCATCTTTATATTGTGTTTCTGTTATAATAAAATGTCGTATTAATTCATTATATGACATTGTTGTATCAATATTATAATTTGATGATGAAGTATTTGTTGTTGAATTTAAATCCGAACGAAGAATTTCAACAAAAATCTTTTCAAATAATTAACAAAAAATAAAAATTATCTTTTATTTTTCATTTCATTTTTACCGTATCAGCATTCATTACTAAATCAATATCATTCGCTATAATTTCATTTTTTCCCAAACGATTAACATAATCATGAGCAAGCTTTAAAAATATAAAAATTAGTAAAAAAATAAAAGAGATTTTTCTTCACAAACTTTAAGTACATCTTTGGTACAATGTTCAAGTGTTGTTGCTAAATAATTAATATCCATTTCATTATGTATACCAAATTCCTATGCAAAAAAATTAGTATGATTTTTATTTTTAAATAGAAATAAAAAAAGTATCAATTCAAACTTTATGAATTAATGTTTGAAGTTGATCAATTGAAAAAATTCGTTTTCGACTACTACGATTCAATGCATATTGTGCTTCAGGATAATTGATATACAACCTAAAAAAAAACAAAGCCAGAAGTTTTCTTTTTTTTTTTCCTAGTCAGAGATAATTATTTTCTATGCAAAATAACAGACGGAAGGAGAGATATCGACAACTGATATTTTGTAGTCTAAGAAGAAGAAGAAAATAAGGAATGATACTAAGGACAAAAAAAAAACTACATTAACATATTTTATTGTTTCTTTCTTCTTTCATTTTTATATTGTAACCTTTTTATGAGAAAAAAAGAGAATTTTCATAATAATTAAATAAGTTATTAATAAATTCAAGTATATGTTAAGATATTCGTTTTTAGATTAAATAATTTTATTTGATATCTTCAAAAACAAAATCATTTTAATCTATATTTAATAAAAGATAATTAGTACGAACATTGTATTCAAACTACAAAATGATTGAATTCAAGAATAAAAATAATGCATATCTAAGTGTAATGCGTATATAACTATAGACTTTTTAGAGCAATATGATATTTATCATATATAATAGCTTATTTGATTGATCCTTTAAGACATCGTAAGAAGAGAGCAAGAAAGAAAAAGATAAATTAATATAAACATTCTCATGAAGTTTGACAATGTAATGAAAGCTATTTTGATGTAATGAGTTTTTCAAAATAGAAAGATAAACTTTATTTATTTGTACTTAAAATATATAATTTTTATATGTTATTTAATCGATCAAATAGATATAGTCTAATAAATTATTCATCTATATAAATATACTTTACAATTAAATACGTATATATCCAATAGCGAAATAGTTCTGCGATATCAATTAGTTGCTTTTTTCTTCCTACATTGATAAGCCATTGGCCAAAGTACGATATCCCAAAGCAAGCAAAAAAGAAACAAATTATTAGACTAACAATATATCCTCATGATATTAATATAATTCGTGTGATTCATAATATTAAAATATACAGGACTTATGTATCTCATTAAAAAACTTTATATTTCAAATATTCATTATGCAAATCATAAGATTTTTATTTGAGATAAATTCCCAAGACAAGCAATCCTTGCACAGGATTCCGGTCAGGATTTCGTCGGAATCCGATAAAAACTGACGAAATCCGACAGAATCCTATCGGATTTTGCACGTGTCCGATCAGATCCGACAGACGGAATCCGGCCCATGGGATTCCGACAGGATGCAGACGCAATTATTTGAATCCGACGGGATCCGACCGAGCGAGAATCACCTGGGTTTTTTCTATAAATTATGTATGTATTAAACTCATTCGTCCTACCATTGTTCAAGTTCAGCTCGATGTGGATATTGTCGAAGAAGAAAACGAAGAATTTTATATAGAAATTCTTGTATACGTTGACAAGCATCATCATACAATTCCATTAATGGATATTCTCGATAGAATAACTACAAAAAAATTAAAAAAAAATAAATTTTTTTTTTTGATTATTTTAATTTTATTTATTATCTTAATTCTCGAATTTCTTACAGTTAATATACCAGGTCGTAATAATTTTTCCCATTGTGCTGATAGATTATTACTCATTTCAAATAAGAAACAAAAACAAAAACAAAAACAAAAAGTTTCAAGACAAGAGATAAATCTAGAACATAATAAAGGTTTATCGAATTGAAAAAAAAAAAAGAAAAATTACATGATCAAATAATAAAAAATAAATAAATCAACTGACAACAACAAAAAAAAAATAGACAAGATGATCAAATGTCTTACAGAAGAAAAAGAAAAATATATATTATTTAGAAAAAAATTTCCAATAAATAATACCACCTAATATACCAAGTTCAATAAGAATTATTGTTATTAGAAGTACTTTATTCATTATAACTCTAAAAGCAAAATAATATTTTTTAAATTTAATTTATTATCATATGAATTTGAAATAACTTGAAAAAGAATTTTGATTCTTAGCATAATTAATAATAATGATGTTTAAATAGAATACTGATATTCTCTCGTAGGAAAACTAATTTCCAAATTTTGACTTTCTGCAGAGACAAGTCTGAATTATTGATAGTATAAATGTAAGAAAAATGTGTAAGATAGACAGTATTGTTTCTAGTTATATAAAAAGAATCATCTGAAGGAAAGATTCTTTTTTGTATATTTGAGAGACTTTCTCTCTAATTTCATTTCCTTCTTTCTAGATTTTGTTTTACATAATGCGCATAATTTTCGATTGAATTTCCTTGTTAGGAAAAGTTAGATTAGAAAAGTCTACAAAAAAATTTGAATACAACACCGAAAACTTCAAATCTCAGTATTATTAGTTCGTTCGAGACTAATAATGGTTTTCTTTTTGACTAATATTAAAATTAAGACAATGATTATTATTCACATCGAATTGAACATTCTATGAGAATAATAATAATAATTGTATTAGTACATCCGATATTAAAATTATATTTTTGTTGATTACGATTGAAATAAAAATAAGATTAATTTCAATGAAAAATCATTCATCTTACAGAAGTCATTCAAAGTTATGGCCGAAGTCTGAATTCAGCCTAATTCAGAATTCGTCTAGGCGAATTCTGAATTGGGCTGAATTCTAACTTCGCTTATCAATAGGCACGTATTTAATTTAATATCTTACCTACTATACATTAATCGAAGTGTTTTACTACCAGCTTTTAAATTTTCACTACCTTCATTTAACTAAAAAATATTAATAAAAACTTGTTTTTTTTTGTGTATTTCTAAAATTAATGTTTTTTTTTTTTCTTTTTTACTTTATTTTGTGTACGTAAAAGTGCTTCACGTTGTGTTGTTAAGTCAGTCATTATTTCATTTCCTAATTGTTCAGTTTCATGAGCAGTTTGACGAGATACTTGTAATGTTTCACCCGTACGAACTAATGAACCATGACCACGTAGAAGTAAATCACGTTGTTGTTGTCCAAGTTTCTAAAAATTAATTGATGTAGATCATATTAAAAAAATTTCAATATTATTTAACTAACATCAACTTCTGAATCAAATCCAGAATTCCATGCACCATGTACAGGAATTTTACTAACATTCTCCTAAAAAAAAAATTCTTTTCAATATAAAATTTGAATAAATAATTAAAAAACATACTAAACGTTGACGAATTTCATCGATACGTTGTTTATATTCACGTCCATATGATGGATCGAGACGTTCTAAATCACGAGCCTTATAATAAAATATATTAGTTTTGAAAATCTAATTCATATTAAAAAAAAAAAAAGTAACATACTAATTTAGTTGCTTCATTAATTGAGTTTTCTACACGATGTTTAGAACTTAAATTTCGTGCTATAAAACAAAAACAACAAATTGAAAGAGTATTTTTATAGATATTTACTTGATTCAATTATTTGAATATCGTGTGTAATCTGATCGACGAGTGATGATAATCGCTGTCTTAAACTATAAGCGTCAGCCATTAGACTACAAATCTGGAATAAGGAAAAGTAGTCGTTTGTTTGCTTGTTTTATTTATCTTTGTTTTTTTTTTCTTCTCTATTTCTTAATAGTTTATTTATCTTATTACTCATTTTTCCACAAAAATGAATCCTCATATATATATATTTTTTTTTTGTTTTAGAATGAAACTTTCTAAGGTAAAAATAAAATTTATATAGATTTATCTTTCGTTCATTTATTTCTTGCTTTTTATTCTGTTCATTGCAAGTTTTTTTTTTTTTTACAACACACGAATCATATAAAGAAACCCAATAAATCAAAAAAACGACAGATGACTTTAGATGGTAAAAAAGGAAAACAAAAAAAAAAGAGATAAAATTTTCACACTGAAAGAAGAAAAACAAACTTCTAAAACTGTTTTTTTTTTATTTTTTTTAATTTTTCTATCCCAATTCCTGATTGTTTACCATTGGAATTCATATTCTAATGTTTTCATCCAAATAATAAAACCAATATAATGTTTGTGTTGTTAAATGAAGTACAAATAAATGAAGATGAAGAAACAACAACAACAACAACAATGATAATAAAGAAGAAAAGATAATGATTCACTGCTCTTATCATTTTAAAATGAACAGTTTCTACATAATCATTCTTCCAAAAAAACAAAAAAAGAAAAACAACGAAAGAAAACTTTTTAAAAAAAAAAGAACATTTTAGAACGAGAGAGATACGATCAATAAAAATGTTCACATTTATGCCATTCGAATGCTTTGAATTATTTGGAAGACAGCCGAACCAACAACAACAAAAACAAATAATGCCAAAAGCCATGGACCAACAGGTGTTTTACCATCGGCTTGTTTGGTTGTTTTTGGTACATTACCACGTTGTGTTACTCTAGCACTATGTACTTCATTCGCTCGTTTACGTTTTGAATGATGAGCTGGCATAATTATATGTCTATTATTAAAATAATAAGAAATTGATCGTTGTCTATTATATATTTTTCTATGCTTATCTTACTTTTTTTAAATGGGTTTAAATAATCGATGGAAAAAAGACACGTGTGTGTAGGTGGAAAATAAAAGGACAATACAATAAATTAAGCCACGTAAGAACCTTTACATGCTTCTTTAGGCCTCTGTTCATTTTAGCAAAAAAAATAAAAATGCGACATCTACTTCAAGATGATGAAAAAAAAAAAACAACAACAACAAAAATGAAGGTTAAAAAGAATTTCTTTATGGTAGACGACTATTAAATTCTTTTTGTCTTTTGTTTGGATTATTTCTTAAAAGAAAACTAAAATATGTCTGTTAAATCAATTCCATCCGAATGGGATTTAACACCTGATGAAATTAAATTAATAAAAAAACGTGCACAATTACGTGCAACAACAAAAGCTGAATTTCTTAAACGTTATAGAAATCCATTTTATGCAAGTGTACCTGGACATTTTGTAAGGATTAGATTGATTTTTATTTTTGTCGTATTGAAAAATTTTCTTTTTTTTTTTGTTTATATGTTTAATAGGTTGATCCACAAAATATTCGTCTTTATGCATATCAACAAAATAGTTATCGTTATTTATATACATCACCAAGAATACTTCTTGCACCAGGAATTTTTCTTCTAATTGGTGGATTATTACAATATTTTGCACAAAAAAAACGTGTAAGTTAACGATTTTCAAATGAAATAATTCTACTTTTCTTTTTTTTTGTATTGTTGCTTAGATTCAATATAACAATGATTGTAATGCAGGAAAAATTCCATATGCTGATCGACCAGATTTTAAAGCTTATTTTTGAATGAACTATTTCAATAATCTTGAACTTTCTCTTTCTTTTTTTTATGTCTTATGTAGATTTGAATATCCTTGGTCTTCTTTTTTTCTTTTTTTCTTTTAATGTATTTGAATACAATTACATGAAAGTTTGGTATGACATTTTTATTGAATAATGAAAAATGCATTTATTTCCTGTCAGTTGATTTTTATAAAAATTATATGGTTGAACATGAATTTTTCTTTGTCTGGTTAGTATAATCTTTATATGGTTAAAATAGCTTACAGAGGTAAGTTCTTCTATTGATAGATGACTTTTGAATTAAAACTATGTGATGTATGAATATCTTGAGAGAAGATTCGATACTTTTAAAGTAGGTTTTTTTTTAATATCTTACGAGGGAACATTCCCAACTGTCACATCGCTTTTGAGTCGAGTGTATAGGCATCAAGTAGGTCCTAATGATCTATGAATGCTCTGAATAAAGTTCGTGCCGCTAGCTGAGATATAGCATTTTTATGTGTATGTGTAAAGAAAAAGCCGTGGTCCCCCTCAGAAAAAGTGAGTTTTGAGTTTCCATCTGAAACTTTGCATGTAGACAGGCCTCAATGAGAATAGTTTATTGTGAAGGTTTCAGATTTTTTAGTTGCTTCTAGTCTGAAATAAGAACATCGGATCTGTTGGTGTATATGAGCAATTTTACGATAGATGTATCTTAGGATAGGAACAGCGAAAAGAGCTGAAACTTTCACAATAAAGTATTCTCGTTGAGGCTTATATCTTTGCAAAGTTTCAAGTCGAAATTTAGTTTTTTCAGTGTTCCTGAGGGGGACGACGGCTCTTTTTTTCTTAAACATACAGTAAAAACACAGTATCTCGGCAATAGTAAGCTAGCGGCACGAACTTTTCCAGAGAATTCATAGATCGTGAGGGTCTACATAATGCGCATACGTTCGACTTAAAAGCGATGTGACAGCTGAGAATACTCCCTCGTTAGGATGAAAGTAAATCAAAAGATTTTGAAACTTTTATAATGAATTTAACTTCATAGCAATAAACTAAGAAGATGAACTTTTTTCAGGATATTCAGAGCTCAATTAAGTCTATATGATGTACATAATCTTGAGTTATCAATCGGAAAATTTTCTTTAATAGATAGTAAGTTTGTTTTTATTGATGGACATATAGATATCTATCATTTATTGTTCTTACACTTATACATTTCAATTCAAGTAAATATTATTACATTTTTTGTTTTCTGTCACTAATGCATATAAGTACTAACTATTGATCTTTTTTTTTGCTTTTTATTCTTTAAGAAAGTATTTCTTGTAAAATTTATGCGAATGAATCATATGTTAGTTTGAAATGCAATTATTTCCCTGTTTCGAAAGATATATTATTCAGTTTTTATTTTTAATTTAACATAACATAAATTTTGAGATAAACAAAAAAATTTTAATAATTTGTCTAATGACATAATCAGAAATTCGCTATAGAAGAGGAACACTATATTCACCACTATTATTCATGAAGTCATTAGAGTCAACGGTAGCCGAAAACTACACCAGAGAATCATTAGTATCCTTCCTCACTTAGTTCATTAATTCGAGTTGAACATAACAACTTTATTGTTATAAAAATATCTGAATATTGACGGGTACTACAATCGTATAAGACTTCCATTAAAATATCATATTTTCACAACTCATATATTTCAAAAGTTTATAACTGAATTGTCAAGTACATTAAACATATGAAATATTAGTGACATCATGAAAGATATTAAAAATCATATCGATCATACAAAATGTTTCATACTCATTGACACTACTAAAAAATGATCGTGTACTTTTCGCTTGTACAAGTATTACAGAACTGATCCGACACTAGAAGGTTGTGACAACCTTCCAATCATCGAAAATGAAAATTTTCTTTTTTTTTAGTTCTGTTAGACAAAAAATTTTATTCACCTCCGAAACAACCTTCCCAATGTTTGCTAACTCGAGCCAACCCTGAAGTATTACTAAGCGCGATACGAGACTCAAAACGATTGGGCGCACTCATTACTAAAATATATTTTAGCAATTCATCATGTGTACAAGATTTAATCAAATGTGATATGCTATTATACATTCGAGCGACATCGTTTTCATTTCATCTTTCTATTCTGTTCAATCGTGTAATGATTAGATTGGTGCATTGAAAAAAAAAAAGATGATATTTCGAATTCGTCTAGTCTGTTTGGGACTCAGGTCGTCGGGATGTTGTTGTACAAAAAAAATAAAATACATGTGTATTGACCATGTCAGATATTGCGGTCGAAATATATCTATAACTTAACCGATATGATCTAATTGATCTTCAGAAAACATTTCTCTATTGCATAAAATAGATGTTCTCTTTCGAATAGAAAATATCGTATTTGTTTAATTAATAGAAGTAAATAAACTTTTCTATTTTTCAGATTGTATAAGCACTTGTTAATACGAACTTATTTTATAATCTTAATGAGTTCAATTAATAATAATAATGATGATGATGATGATGATCTCATGATGTTTACTATGGGTAATAAAAAAAAGAAAATCTTTCATTTATATAAATATTTGCAATAATTTTTCTTTTTCTCATTAGATCCATTAAATATACATGATGATAATGAAGATGAATCTCGAATTCATCAAAAATCTGATTTATCAACAAGTGATTATCATTCATATGTAACAACAACTGATATATCACAAATAATTGATACATCATCATTTGAATTAATAAATAATAATAATAATAAAAAAATGTTTGATGTAACTGAATTACTTGGTTCATCATCATTTGATGATAAACAAGAAATATTTAATTGGTTTGATAAACTTCAACCAATATCAACAAGTTCACCAAGTTTAAATATTGTTGAATATTTACGTACACAAACATTAAAATATGATCAAGATATAGAATGGCAAATGGAACAAAATCATTTAAAATATGGTAAGAAAAACAAAAAAACAAAAAAAAAATTTTTTTTTATTATTTTAATTAGATTCAAAACAAATTTCACCAAGTGATTATTTAAATCGTCAATCTCTTTATAATCGTCCAATAGCTTTTGAAAAAGATTCACATTCATGGACATGTCATTTATTAAATAATTTAAAAAAAACACCAAATAAATCAACAATTAATTATTCTTATATTAAAAATTCACCATCATTTGATCATCATATACAATATGTTGAACATTTAAATGAATGTAATGATTATCCAACATATTTAGAATATTTAAATGAAAATCGTTCACAATTATTTTATACACTTACTGATTCACTTGATATTATTGATGGTATTCTTGGAACTGTTATTTCATCATTTTGAAAAAATAGATCTATAGAGATATATAGATATATATTTTTTTTGTTTTCTCTTTTCGTTTGTTTTTGCAACGTGTCTAAATACCGTTGTTCTTTCGTATTCATATAGGTATGACTAATGGAAAAATTATAATAATAAAACAAAGCTACTTATCAGTGATTGAATATCAGTTGATTAAAAAGATATTCTTTGTTTTTTTTTTTACAAATATATCGATATGTTTCTAATTATCTATAAACAAGTATATTTATATGTCTTTACAATAGCTTTTGAAAATATTCGATTAGAAAAAAAGGAAGTAGGAACAATCAAGGATAATCATTACATCATAGAATAAAACTCAAATTTATTTTATATGGAATTATATACTGATCAGAGCTTAGGTGATGAAGTCAGAAGGCTCGGATAGACCGGCAACAGGAGTGAGAACAGTTTACAACAGAATTCTTTCAACTGTTAAACTAATTTTAAGTCGAGGCTATATAGAATCAAATGAGGTATGAGTATTCTGCAACTAGTTCTTGTTCTTAGACGAATGGTTACGGACAAACGACACTTTAATAGTAATTTATTAAATAACTGCATGATCCACTTCAGGAACAATAGAAAAACTAATTTTCGAATTGAAACTGTACATGGAGATAGACTTTAATAAAAGTACTTCCTGTCGCAATTCTTCTGATAAGATACAATTATGAGAATAGTATGCCTTTTATATCACACACATAAACTAGCAGATTCAATGTTCTTGTCAGATTAACTAGAGTCTACTAAAATTTTCTTTTGCCTTCGACGACTAAGATTGTAGGCCTATTAAATATTTTCAACAGTGGAGAAGCTCAAAAAGCAGCATCTATTTTCTTTTTGTAAAGCATTTCTGTTTCGCCACTGAACTGTTTTCTAGTAAAACAAATTCGAATCTCTTCTCTCGAAAGTCGTAAACACTCACAGGTTTTTTTTTTATTCAAGTTGAGAAATATTAATTTGATAGAAACTTGTCTTTTATCATTTTTAACCTGCAAGTAAAGGTTGTATAAAAATTCTGATTTCTTTTCGAGTTTTTACATTTCGCTATTCGATCCTTCATGAGTTTGAGTATAATTTCGAAATTAACTCTTGCCAACAATTAACACATCTTCATTATGCTACTGTAATTATTATATAGTACACAGTGTTGAGGTTACTAACAATACACACTCGCATCAATCTAAAACTTTTCAGAATTAAACTGAATAGACTGTATTATGAAAAGAAAAGATTTCAATAAACAATTTAGTCACTGTAAAGTAAGTTTTAAGAATGTCTAAATTGACAATATCATTCCATATAAAGTAATTGTCTGAATATGGACAAAAATTTTAGAATCAGAATAATTGGATAAAATATAGCAAAAGCTTATAGTTCGATAAAAATGTTCATGTATTATCATAGTTTCAATTTACTATCATTCAAGATTAAAGATTTATGACAATTTAAAAGTCAAAAACGAATAAATAAACTTCTTCGCTTCTAAATATGGATTGAAGAAGGTTAACCGAATGTATTGATGATATCAATGTCTTCGATATAAACATCGTAAATACAATACAATAGGTCAAAGTGTACTCATCAACGTGTTTTCACCATCTAGGGTCTGTGCGAATCCTAGCCGAGAGAAAACCTAAGTGATATGAAGGTTAATATACTCTATAGTTTTATCACAACATCCATAGCAGAACAAAATAGTGACATGCGATTAACTATATGAATTTTGAAGTTCAATCTATATTTTATTTGTCATGATACTTTATTTATTTTAGTTTACACGATTTGCTCGAGTAAGTTTCAAAGTGCTTTCATTTAATTGATTCGTCGACAATCTCTTCGTTTAATGAAATATCCGTTAAAAGGATACATAGAGTATAGAAGAATTCGAATGAATATTATTGATTTTATTTCAAATAAGATGTTAAAAATATGAAAGAAGATTTTTCAATATTTAGAAAAAGAAATTGATGAAAAGTATTTTTTTAAGACAAAATTTGATGTTTCATCGATAGTATGACAGATGTGTCGAAACTTTTTACACAAAATGTTCTTTCATATTTTGATCAATTAAGAGAATTTGAAGAATATATAAACATTTAGTTCTCATAGATTAGAAATTCTTTAAAAGATCTAAAAGTAAAGTTCGACTGAAGATGACTTGATTAACTCATCATGAGATGGAGATTACATCCGTATCCTACATCATGCTTCGAGTTTTTTTTTGAAACAGTGCTTGGATAATAGACTTCCGTCTTAGTAATAATGTCCTTTATTGTATATAGTCTATTAGTATTCTTTTTGTACAGCATAAAAATCGATATTGTTTTCTACAAAGTCACCTAAGAACTTAGAATATTACAACTGTCAGTCAGAAACGATCGCGTTTACTTTCTAAATCTGGAAATCAAGAACACTGCATTGTATTTCTTTATCAAAATTAAACTCTAACTGTTGGATGGATTTAGTTACTATGCCGAAATCAAAATTCAAACTCAATATCCAAGCAGATTGAATTTGGTATATGTCTAATTGAGATGCAACAGATTTTTCATAGGCCATTGTTTTTCATAAAAATTTGATTTGAGTCCTAGGGTGATACATCAAAATTGTTACTTGTTATTTCCTCTCCATTCACTTATTTATCATGAAGCATTCAATGTATTGAATAAATATTTTTCGAATCTTCAATAATAATATTATACAATGAGTATCGATAAACAAAACATGATTGTTAATGACATGCAGAGGAAGATGATCAAATAATCGAAAACAAGTAATCATTTTATACATCAATGATGCATATTCTCTTGTTTCACTTGAAAAAAAGGTTATATATGCATACAACGTAGGAACATTTCGTTTAAATAAATGAAAAACAAAAAACATTCATATTTTCTTTTGTCAACAGAAAATAAATCTGATTTGCTAAAATAAAGTTTTGAGGATTTTTCTATGCTTTTTTGTTTTTGTTAATCTTGTACAAGCTAAATTTGTGTAATGGATAAAACAAATGCTCTGAAATTTCGATGAATTATAGACACCTTCTAGAATTAACAACAAGAAAAAGTTGATCAATATCGTTAAGTCGATTCTTAAATCATTTCAATATGGTTGATAACTACAAACAAACTGTGTACATACCAGTTCGAACTGCCTTTTTTAATATTCAACTTCAAGAAAACTTATTGTTTGATAAAGAAAAAACAAAAATGAAAGCTACAGTAACAATATTTAATGTTTCACTATATTATTCTGTGTCACTTTTGATGTTATCCAGTCGTAGAAATAGTATTAGCATTATGAATATAGAGCAATACTAAATGTTTATACCAGACGAAATGAATGTCCTGGATGTAATGCTGGAGCCTTGTTAATGCATCGATCACAAAGATCATAAGTGTCGCCCCATTTGCAGATTTTACATTGGTAACGACGACCAGCATTTGTTCGACGACAACCATTACACCACCAAGGTGATGGTGGTGATGGTGGAGGAGGAAAACCTGATCCGAATGGTGAAGAATTTGACATACTGATATTTGTAATGAGATCAGATGGAAGAAACCAAGTTTATGTTTCACAATAGGTCGATATTTGACTAGTGAAATGAAAAACAAATGAAGCGGGTATATAAACAAAACAAACCAGAGAAAAATTATTCATTGATGTATAACTTTAGAGAGTCCCCGTCCTACTCAATTCTGATTTTTCTTATCCATAAATCGATTCATTGATGTGTGACCGTAGAGTATCCCCTCCTCCTTTTTGCTTAGCTCTTATCTTTATTTTGTATGAATTGACTCTTCAATTCGTGGACTAAGCCGAGTACTTTTTCTTTTTTATTACAGAACAATTATCACATTGTATTAGTAGCTACTTTTACAGTAGGCCTTTCAATGTAACACAAAAATATTCTAGTAGTGAAAAAAAAGAAATATTTGCGTACATTTCGTATTTCGATGAATAATATTATAAACCAAGGTCATTTTAAGTTGTACCTTGCACCTTCGATGATTTGTTTACTTTGAACAGAAAAATATATTGAATGAATAATAAATCATTATACTAAACATCGGAGTTGAAATATCATACGACAACATATGTTTGTTTTTTTATTGCTGTTAATTGGAAATTAAAACTTTTTTTTTAATGAATGTTTCACTTTTTTATACAATATGTTACTCGACGTCTGTATTTGTTCTATTGTACAAAAATGAATCCGCAAGATAATCAAGTTTTCTTTTTTTTTGTTACTTCGTATTTAAATTAATTGTATAGAAAGTTTCTACTCGTATCTTTACATTTAATATTTTGGGATATTAATTTATAAAATATATATATGAATACAATATTTAGATTTTCAAAATAATAATAATAAAAAAATTATTTATTTTTGCAAAATCAAAATAAATTAATAAATAAAGATAAATGAGTTCTGCATTTTTAAAACTAAAGATAATATAAAGAAAGATTTTTTTTTTTTCTAATACGTAAATAGACAAATACCTTTTATAAGAATAGAATATGATAATAGATAGTCTTTCTTATTACCAATATTACTTCGATGTGTGATGTCATTGAAAAATAAATGAAAATGACCCATAGGAAAAAATGTATGCAAAACAAAATTTGTTGTATATCGTATAAGTATTTATTATTCTATTAATTTATATGATTCGTCTAGTATAAATTAATAATTAGAGTCTCATTAAATATCGTTTTACTATTTATTTTTATCTTATTAATATAAAAATTTTATTTATATTTATTGCTTATTATAAAAAATAATAAAAATAATATTACATGTCTTTTTTTGATGTATTTTATCTGAAAATCAAATGATTGTTTGATCTATTTTCTTCTAAACCTAATTGTTCTAGTTATTGTTTTAGATTAAAACTATGATGGACGTTTTGACATCACTTTGACCTAGATAATAAGAGAAGCTACGTTGATGTAAAACATTCACACAATATAGAGGCCTAAATTTATATCCATTTCTATCAATTTCAACGTAATTAGTCAAAATTTTGTATTCCTTTACTCTACCGAGACAATTCAGGTTGCTTGTAATTCTAAAAAATGGAAAAAAAACTATTTTCTCTCTCGCTTATAACAAATGTAACAACGTCGAAATTTTAGCATCTTATGTCTTGTAACTGGACAAATATTAGACTCAATTTTTGTATCTCTATCCTTAATAATAACGGAGGTTGAGATTGTGAGAATTATTTTTTCTTCTGTCCTAAAAATAAAAAAACAAGAACTGTCATTCACAAGTAATGTACGCATTGCTTAGATTTTAATTCAACAAATGCACTCACCTAATGATAAATAATATTATATTTATCCAGACAAACAAGACATTTAAAAACAACACGTTTAAACGTGTAGAGATTCTGTAATAAAGTCGTTTAAAAGAAATATTATCGTTACAACGATTAATTTTTGCTGAAATTTACACGTTTTTTTTTTGTTTGTCTCGCTATTGATTTTACGAGTTCAAACGTGTTCATAGGATTGAATATATTTTTATGTTACAGGGTATTCGAGTTATTTTCTTTCTTTTGATACTAGTTTACAGTGTTAAACAGCAGCTAACAGAAGCTCGCTTATTTAACAGTTTTTATACAGCATGTGAGTAGATATTGATATCTGAAATCTAAAGAAAAAATAAACAAAAAAAAAGACTGCAAAAATCTTCTCTAAATAATTTCATAAATAAACAAAGACATGAACAGCAATAAAAACAAAAAGATTAAATCAATGATACAAGTGAATAACCCCCAATCAGCAAAATATTATATATATGTATTATATATACACAAATAAACCAAGAGTCTTCTCCCATAGAGAACGCTACTTCTCTAGCATGACTTGAATAGATCATCTATTCTAATGAAAACTTTAAAAAAGTACTTGCATGTAACATGACAATAGTAAAATAAACTTAATGAAAAAGATTTATTATTGTAGTGAAGAAAAAAAAGTATAAAATATTTTTGTTTATCTCATGTTATCATATGATTTTTAGCTAAAGTTTTATTTTGATATGAGAATTATGATAAAATTCGCCACTAGAACTAATTTTAGTAATTTGTTTGAAAACTTTTTCTGTATTCTTAAGTGTCAACATAATCAGAAAAAAAATTTATATAGTGTACCAGAAATATGGAAATTATTTACATAATCCGACTGAATAAGGAGCATAATATATTTTTTATTCAAACTTTTAATTTTTGTAGTTACAAAAAAAAGCAAAGTTTCCTAATTGAAGCTCATGTTCACAAAGAAATTTAACTTTTTCTGATATCAACTACCATTTTACGTAGAAGTAACACCAATATAAAATTAGCAGAACAAAAACACAGGGAAAAGTTTGACGAAAATTGACCTCCATGCTATTATTCCGCTTATTATTAGATATCAACTGAGTATTTTTCAATTAATCATACAGTAATCGATAGAGAAATGTTTGATCTATGTTTTATATTGAGAATTTCAGTTATCAACAGTTTAATAAAGAAGTATTTGTTGTCCAGCAAAATTAGCTTTTCTGATAACATATATAATACATTTGTCTCATGTGGTACGATAAGTCCTTTAGACAACAGAGAAGTTCTCTAGAAGAAAGAAATATCCACTAAGGGATTACTCGAATTTGGCTTATTTTATAAAAACTGATATATGTGACATTGCATAAGGTTTGTGAAACCTCAACATTTTTTTGAAACTTTGACGCTATTAGATAAAATTTATCGTTGAGATTAGCTTTTGTTCTGTCTAAATTGCATTTTTCTTTATCAATCCAATACGAGGAGAGAATAGAAAAAATACGATATTTGATGGCGTCAAAGAAAGAAAACACTCTCGACATGATGATTGTCACTAAATAAGGTGGGATATCTCCCTCAATTGTGATTGCACATGATCATCTAAGAAAAAAAAAACAATATTGTTTACGAATATAAAAGCTTCATCATATTATTAACCCATTCACCACGACGGGTCCCACCGGTGGGGCCTGCCATATTTTAACAAAAAAATGACTTGAAAAACACTTCTTTTCCTTTTTCCTCAAGCAGAAGGTTTAGTGTAATATATCATCTGCTGCTCTCCGCTATTGTTTGAATTATTTATTACATAGAATAGTGTTTCTCATTGAAACAACCAAGACAATCAAATTTGTCACAATCAGAACAGATGGTTTTTATTTTCTTTGCTGCCGCATGACTCGCTTCTCTTGATTATCGTTGCCTGATTCTTTTCGTAGCAGCTGAGCATAACGTCTTCAGACATTCCGAGGAGATTCTTCTTTCTCTTCGTGCGGGTGATTAGTGAGTTTGCGCTTCGTTTAGTCTGTTGAGTTTTGCCTCGGATTCAATTTCAGCTTCTCGAATGGCATGCCAAACAGTAAAGATTGGAGAAGACTTTCACGAAACTGCAGAATGAAGGCACAGGTTGCACTAGATTACAACAAAAGGAAATAGAGTAGTGATTTATCTGACTAACTATTGACATAATATACATGCCTCAGGCGGTCAAGAAAATGATACTGAAAGATGGCCTTTAAATTAATTTTTGGGACGGCAATACTTAATAGCTATTTAATATACAAGGAAAACTACGCTGCAAGTGAAGTGACCATTCTCCAGTTTCGTGAAAGTCTTCTCCAATCTTTACTGTTTGGCATGCCATTCGAGAAGCTGAAATTGAATCTGAGGCAAAACTCAACAGACCAAACGAAGCGCAAACTCACTAATCACTCGCTCGAAGAGAAAGAAGAATCTCCTCGGAATGTCTGAAGACGTTATGCTCGGCTGCTAAGAAAAGAATCAGGCAACGATAATCAAGAGAAGCGAGTCATGCGGCAGCAAAGAAAATAAAAACCGTCTGTTCTGATTGTGACAAATTTGATTGTCTTGGTTGTTTCAATGAGAGGGTGTGGGTGTGATTAGATATAAGATACACCCACACCCAAATCGAA